>CM044103.1:22996217-23011463 GCA_024174645.1 Lemna minuta | reverse complement strand
ACTTTCATCTGGCAATTAATTGGATCATTTCGAAGATTACTTTGGGTTAGATTACGTGTTTTCATCTTAATCTTTCATCATTTAGTGTTAATTTTACATTTTGAATCATAGATTAAATTTAATTTCGTTTTAATTTCTGTTTTTAATTAATTTTGCGATACGAATTTTCTCCCAACTTCAAACTTTGATTACTCAGCGAATTCTCATCCAAATCACCTGATTTTTGATTCCGTGGATTTGCAATTGAGTTATCTTTCTTAATATATTAAATTGCCCAGTTTCTAATCTCAACTCATTGTTCGATTTGATCGAATTTTAAAGATATATCTCAAATTTCTCTAATTCTCCGTGGATTCGACCCTTAATTACCATTATACTAATTAATTAAATTGATTAATCATAAGTTGGTAAGTTTAGGACTTTGTTTTGACACTCAATCGTGTGTATTCAACGACCATACGATTTAGTCTCGTCAGCATTATATCTCATTCAACCTTTACAATGAATTTAGTTTATATCCCCTTTTAGCATTACTCATGATAATCTCACTCTTGAATTGCTCTATCCATCGTAAATATTCTATCATTTATTTTCTATATATCCACACCACATAGATATTCTCATTCATATCCCCCTCATGTATAAATTCTTCTTCATATCTCTTTCATGTTTAAATTTTCCATCAATTCTAAATTTCTATAGCCTTGATGGTTATATAAATTGGAGTCACTTGTTTAAAATAAAATTAAGGAAGAAATAAAATAACTCTTGATGTGTGTATGCATTAGAGGTGAGATAACATGGAATTTATATTGCTAAGGAGGAGAGAACAATAAAGAAAGAAATTCATCCTCAAAAGAACTCCACAAATGAAGAGAAGAATGCAACCAATGCAAATACTCGCTAAGTTTTTCCTTTAGCCCTTTTGTCTCATTTCTTATTTATTTTTTATAGAATGCCATGCATCATGATTGCAATCTCTTTTCCATAAGCATGCTGATTTTTATTGAGGACAATAAAAAGAATTGAGTGTGGGGGAAGTTTTTTAGAAAAATTCAAATTTTTAAATTTTTTGCATTTCTTCATTTGGTATTCTATGCATGATCTTATTTCAAACCATGTGAGCAGAAACATGATCTTTTCAAAACCACATGAAATATGAAAAATATGGAGTACATTAACGCCTTCCATTTCTTAGAAAGTCATGGGAAGAGCAACCTTAAGTGTTATATTGAGGAGGTTGTAGAGCCAATGAAATTATGGATCTAGGTCTTCCTTTGGGGAACCATAAAGTCTAATCTAAGAATCTACTTAAGCTCATAGTATGATTTTTAAAAACTTTCTGATGTAGGATATTTTGAGAAATATGATGAACATAATATGATAATGTAATGAAGGGGAAATGAATGAAATAGATATGATTATCTACTGATTTTAATTATATAACTATCCTACAATCTAATGGAGGATCTATGAAATGATATCAGTGAGAAATATGAATATGAATCAGTAGAGATATAGAGAAGATAATAAATAGGATAGTTTAGAAGTATAAGAATGATCGTAATGAAGGTGGTGAGAATAGTGAGAAGGTTAAGATGGTGAAGAGAAGAAAAGTAATGAAGCGATTAGTTGGTTTTAATAGTGATAAAGAGGACATACATGGAGGATACTAAGCCGTCTGATGAAGATCGTGCGATCCTAAGCCGTCCACGGTGAGAAGGAAATCGTGGCTCATCATGTCCATCTGATGGAGATCGTGCGGCCTTCACACTAATGAAGATAAGCGATCCCTCTGTCGCCACTTGGCGTCAGGTAAGCCTTTTGATCGTCACCACTTATCCCCTCTTTTGCGCAAGTGGTTATTTGATGATCGCGTGGACTCGGGTCCACGCGATCTGATGGATATTATGTGGCCTATAAGCCAATCACACGTTTATCAATCTTGTTTATGTTCGTTGAAATGAAAATTTATTCGTTGTCATTCTTGTGTGATGTTTGTAATGAAGTCCATGAGCATGTGCAATGACTAAGTGAATTATGATGAGATCATAATATAGTGATCGCTAGTCTTTAAACATATGTTCTAAACATTCCTATTCGTGGGATATTCGAGAAGGACATCGAATTATCTGGAAAGAATAGCACTATCTGATCCATCTCATATGATGAGTATGGTCGATCCTATAGCCATCGGTGTGGAGACACTAAGGATAGATAGTGGGTGCTCTTTGGAGAAAGAGTTCACTGAATTGATCTGTATGAATCCCTGAATGGTAATATACCTAATTGTCAATCAAGTTGATTCATGTCATGATTGTGTATGTGGTCCTTTGACTTGAGACACCAAAGACATCTTGTTGATGGATGATCGTGTTTTGATTATGACTTACGAATCCTTAGTCACGGGATATCTAAAACATCATATATTGGATACGACATGAAGTCCACGAAGATGATTGTGTGGTCAAGATGGGATCATTCACCCTCGGTATATGAGGAGATCGACTCAAGGAATGAGATGCGGTTAAATCCTTGGCCAAGGTAGCAGAAATATTAGAGAAGTTGTTCTCAATGATTTCTTACTCGCATCAGTACTAAATTGAGTGACGGATTAGGATTTGACAATTCACCAGACCCTAAGTCATTCATGAGTCTCGTGTGGATGAAGGATTATACGTACACGGTAACCAATGACGGCAGGGTTCCATGAAGGAGTTCTAATATACTCCATATCTCCTAGAGCACGTGGTGTAGCTTGGCACCCACCAGGCTGGCGACTCAACTTGTCGATTGGTTTAAATCAATCCTTATTCAATTAATCTATATGTTGATATAGTTAATTGATAAGAAGGACCAATAAGTGTTATTGGGTTGATAGAGTCATTAAGTGGCGAGATATATGGACCTAGAGGGTCACACACATAAGGTCAATGGACGTCGGTGGATATAGACATAATAATCAGGGTTTTTGTGAAAAGTTCACATTCCCAAAGTCTATAAATAGGGGGAGAACGACCATAATAGAGGTGCCCATGCAAGCGTAGTGGAACTTCTCCTCCCTCTTCTCTTCCTCTCGTGGTGACGAGTGTTGAAGAGGAGATCCGATCGTCTGGAGACTATGTGGATACCGCTAGAGGCCGGACGCTTGAACGGTTGAAGAACTCTTTCAAATGATCCAAGTAAGTATGAATTTTATTCTATACTAGATGATAGGATCACCTATAATGGATGATGAGATCATCTATTCTTGGTGCTTCCACGATGTTGAATGTTTTGATTCAACACCTTCCGCTGCAATCATTATTTTGGACAAAGATTTGGAGAGCTTTTCGAGCCTCAGAATCCCAGCACGATCTTCGTCGTCCGGATCGCATCCAGCGCATGCCTTTTCGCCACGTCACTTGCAAAAGATAATCGTGTGGGAACATAATCCCACACGAAAGATAGAAGTGGAAATAACAAGCTTAAATAGGGGGCGGTTTAACGCTAATGCGTTACCACCCCTAATACCTAACCAGGGCCCACTAACCCGTGGGCCCTCCATCTGCCCACCTCACCCGCCACGTGGCACCCCACACGAGCGCCCACGTGGACCCGCGTGGACACGCGTGGCCTCCTGCCACGTTTCCGCGCCCTGTGCGCCTCTTGCGCCCCGCGTGGCCCACTCGCGGCCCTGCCACGTGGCCTCATAGCCGTGTCGCATCTGCGCGATGGTCCCGCGCACCACGTCAGCTCCTCGCCACGTCAGGTACGCGCGCCACGTCAGCATACGGGGGTCTGTGGACCAAAATACCCCTTTTGCGATTTTAAATAAGAAAATTAGTCTAAAAATCAATTTAAAAATCAAATAAAATAAAAAAAGGGCAGAAACTTCAAAAATTCATAATTTAAAATATACAACTCCTTTTTAATCCAAATTTTCTCCATTGGATCACAAATTTCTTCCTTTTTAACATCATGCCATTTAAAGTATTATTTCAAAGAAGAAATCAAGATGATTTAGAATTTTCTTAACTCATTTCATAATAACTATTCTAAATCATAAATTCATCTTGAAATTATCCTTCAAAACATGCACTAAAGTTAAAATCATTCAATTAAAGAGATTAACTTCTATTAATTTAAACTTATCAAAAGATTAATCATCCATTAAGCATGAAATTATCCCTAATTTATGCATAAATATTGACTTCAGTAAAATGGCATACCAATGGAGAAAATTCCTAAAAAGTATGATAACATGCATCATATTCACCTAAAATAAGCATGAATATGAGTTAATTAGGATAAGAATTTAAGTTATAAATGCATGTTATCAATGAACATGATGAACACAGGGGTGACAAGCACCGAAGAACGAAATTTTCATTTCAAAACATCATCCTTTTCGTTTCTTACTTTCGTCTCTTTATAGACGAGAGAAGAGAGAGAGTTCGGATGAAAAGGTGCCTCGTGAGAGGGGAAAATGGTGGCAGTTACCTCGCTCGTAAGCAGTTAGGTGACGTAATCTTTGATTTCGCGAAGTCGCTGTTGTCAGTATGCTCGCTTCTTTGCAGGATTGTTGTTGAAGAGTTTAGTTGTAAGAGACGAAAGAATTCTCGACGATCGGGAAGATGACGGAAAAGTTCCCGCATGTCACTTGTCTTTATAAGTTGTCGATGTCGAATATTCCTTGGACGTCGCTGATTTTTCGCAAACGGAAATGTAGTCTTGCAATCGAATCTCCACTTTTTCCTTTGTTGACTTTACTCTGTGAGAGGTAGTTGTGATCGTTGAAGTTCCATCATAATTCACGCGTAGCTTCGTCCCAATGAGCTCTATTTTTTTAGGTTTTCTGTAGGACGATGGGTTTGTGGAAGTCTTCTTTGGAGTCATCCTTATTCTGCGGACTATTCTCCGATTGTGTAGGGAGGTGGAAGCTAACACTCGTCAACGCTTTTGGCTTCCGTGGGGGAGAGATGCGTGGACTCCCCTTAACTTTTGATCGTCCACGTTGCTCAGGCCGGATATACTGATATTCATATGGTTCTTATGTTGGAGATTCCCTATACTCTCATGGCTCTATCTTGAAAGGAAACTCAATAGTCCTCATCAGCCGCTAAGTAATGTCTATGTGGAAGCGGCATTTACGTGGTCGATTAGCTCCCGATTCCACATCCTATCAAAGCTGTGAAGATTCTTCTTGCGATGGGAGGTAGTCCTCCTCGGGCATCGTCTTCATGCTCTGTCATGGTTGATTTTATATATTGGTGTGTCTTCATATCAGTTGAGAGGATAAGTTGTGTGGATTTGTTGACTGTCAAAATGATCTTGGATAAAATCGTTGACTTTTCAAGGAAGCCTCCAGATTCTTCTCCTTCAGTCTCTTGGGTTTTGTTTTTCTTTTGAGTAGATGACATGGCTAGGATATGACTAAGCTGCCGATGGCAGAGGGAGGATCCAATGGGAAAGGAGATTTGACAGATTTTGAGGAGTGTCTTATGTTTGACTTTGACCTCTTTCTTTTGGCAAAGATAGTTTCTTCTATAAGTAGTGATATTTAGATCTCTTCTAGGATTCTTTCTAAGGGAGGTTTTCAAGGGAATAAAGGAGTCTAAACAAAGGTGTTCCTATTTTCTTTTGTTTTGAGATCATTTATTCTCACAAGGTACCTATGATATGGTGGTATGGCTTGGATAATTAGGAACCTATATCAAAGGTAAAAGGGTGGTTGACTTGGTCCACTCAAGGAATTCTAGGTTTCTAAAGATAAGGATTAAATGCTTTGACCAAGTCAATCTTTAGATCAGTATAAAATAGGAAAATGAGGGAAGATAATTCCCTTAAGATCTACACTCTCTTTAATTATTTAGAGAGGTCTTCTTCATCCATTTAATGAATGGATAACTTTTCAAACTCATGAGTAAGGAGGAATATAGGTTCACTTGGAACCCTTGTGTTCATGTTTTGAAATAATTCTCCATCACTTTCTGTACTTCTCATTCACTCATTCTTCTTTCTAAATCTTGAGTTAATGACTCTTTGCACCCACATCCTTTTTCTCTTCATAGCAAGTCATAACTTGTATCATCCTTTTCTTGGCACTATTATTATTGACATAGTGAACCTCTTCGGGGGAATTAGCTGCATGTCTACTAAGGATGACACATAGGTAGGATGAGCACCATGGAATGAGCTAATATTTTTTCAATAAGTTGCATAAAAAGCCTTATAAATTTAATTCTGCATTATCTAATCTCTTTCTTTAAAAAGGCTTGCAGAAGTAGAATTAGGATATATATTTTAAAAAAGCAAAGTAGAATTAGGATGAAAGAAAAAGAAAATAAAGTAGAATTAGAATGGTAAGCTGCCTCTCATGTGTTTTAGCTGATTGTATCTTATAACCATTATGCATGAAAAGGATGATACTTGTTTATACTTCTTGTGCCTTTAACATTCATGTCCATAGTGCAAGGAGGAATCGACAATAGATATGGTAAGGTGAATAATTTTCTTAAGTTATTTATATCGTTATCAGTATGTAGAGCAAGAGGATTCTTAGTTCATTTGGTGGATTAAAGTGTTCGTCAAAGGAATGTCGTGACCCTAAGTTTCTAGTGCATTACTTTCTTCTTGACATCACTTAAGGTAGAACGTTCATTCCAAATTCTATCAGTGCTTAACCCATGGTCTTCAAAGGTCATTTTTTAGTTCTATTACATATTCTTTATGTTTCCATTGCTCAGGGACTAGCAATGATTTAAGTTGGAGGGTGTGATAACATGGATATTTAACTTAAATTCTTATCTTATTTAACTAATATTCATGCTTATTTTACATAATTATAATGCATGTTATCATAGTTTTATGAATTTTCTCCATTGGTATGTCATTTTATTGAAGTCCATATCTATGCATTATCTAGAGTTAATTATTTTTTATTGATGTTTAATATTTTCCAAGGTTAAATAATTATAAATTAAGCACTTTTCTTGAGTTATTTTGACTTTAGTTGATAATTAAAATAATTAATTTCAAAAAGAGAGTGATGGGATGATATAAAGTTGAATTTTTAAGGGATTATTTTGAGATTATTTTGAATTTACCTTATTTTTCTTGTTAGAATTTATATTTTTAGGTGGCATGATATTAAAGATGAAGAAATTTATGATCCAATGGAGAAAATTTGAGTAAAAAAAGAGTTATATAAAGAAAGATATGAATTTTTGAATTTTCTAGATTTTATTTTGATTTTCAGGTATTTTTTGGATTTTCTATACTTAATTACTTTAAAAAAGGGAAAAATTGTGGGATTGTGGCCCACTTAAATCACGCAATCTCAGCCGTTGAATCATCCTTCAGCAAATCAAATGGTCCACAATTTTTGGGATAAAATTTCTTATAAAAATTGATGCTTGATAACATGCATTTATAACTTAAATTCTTGTCTTATTTAACTCATATTCATGCCTATTTAATGTAATTATGATGCATGTTATCTTAATTTTATGAATTTTCTCCATTGGTATGCCATTCTACTAAAGTTCATATTTATGCATAATTTAGGGTTAATTATGTGCTTTATGAATGTTTAATCTTTTACAAGGTTAAATAAATAGAAATTAACTACCTTACTTTTAATTTAATAGAAGATTTAAAGGATTAATTCTATTTAAAGAATGATTGGATGATTAAAGGATCTAAATCTCAATGAATGCTTTAGTGTTATTGTAATTCATCTTATATTCTTCTTTGAAATTATCTTTTAAATTGCAATAAAAAGAAAGAGAATTGTGATCTGATGGAGAAAATTTGAGATTAAAAGGAGTTATAATTTTAAAGATATGAATTTATGAATATTTCAGATTTTTTGGATTTTTCCAGAATTTATTTTGATGTTTAATCAATTTTTTAAAAAAATTTGCAAAAAGGGGGTTATTTCCCGTAGAACCCGTGGAGGACACGTGGCGCGCGGAGCTGACGTGGCGCGCGGGACCTACACGGATACGACACGGCACGCAAGGCCACGTGGCAGAGCCGCGCGAGCCCACGCGGCGCGCAGGTGGCACGCAGGTGCGCACAGGAGGCGTAGACGCATGGCAGGGGCCACGCAAGTCCACGCGGACGCTTGGGTGGCGCCACATGGCAGGGGCCACGCAAGTCCACGCGGATGCCTGGGTGGCGCCACATGGCAGGGGGGCTGGCAGGTGAAGGGCCAACGGGTTATTGGGCCTTGGTAATAGTATTGGGGCGGTAATGCAATAGAGTTAAAATGCCTAGCATTATATACTTACCTGTTTCATTTTTTTCTTAGTGTGGGATTATGTTCCCGGGAGATTCTTCTTTGCAGGCAACGTGGCAGTGCCGTGGATGTCAAATGTCATCGCGATAAATGAAGGGGCGTCAATCGCGTGGACCCGAGTCCACGCGATCACAATCAAAACATTTGCGTGAATGGAAACTTAAGTGACCACGATCGATGACTCACTGACGTAGCTATTTGCGGGGGCGTTAAAACACACAAAGGTAGGTCAAACAAAATTTATAAAACCGAACTCATAAAGATAAAGATATAAACTGAAGTAATGTGTAAGTATCGGGTCAATCCACAGAGAGCACGGTTGACTTTAATTGTAGAGTTGACCTGGTCAAACTTAGGTTTAAAAGGGGTTTTAAAGAAATAAAAATAAGATTTTATGAATAGAAATGATATAAATATACTAAATAAGTAATTTTAAGAATTAAAATCTCGGTTTTAACAGAGAAAAGTCAAAAGGCAAAGTCAAAGCATTGACTTTGACCAGTAGTTGGTGTTCTGTAAAATCAGATAATCAAAAGGGTCCGATAATTACGAAAATAAGATATTTAGAAACTAGAGAGAAAATGTAATTTATTGATATAAAATTCGTGATTTTTGGAGAAGAAATGAATTTATTATGAATTATTGAAAATCAAAGATCAGAAAATCCCCGAAATGAACACCTCGGAGGAAATCTTTAAATTGACCAGTCAAATGAAATCCAAATCTTTCATGTTATATGTCAGTGGACAGCTAAGAACCAGAGGAATCTAAAGAGACCAAAATGATCAAATTCTGATTTGTAAATTGAGAGTAATTGACCCCGAAAGTCAACGTTTCACTTCTAATGAAGGATGAACAGTGCTCGGTCAAACGTCAAATTGAAGGGTCAAATGAACTTGGAATTTGACAAATTTGCAATCTAAGGAAAACTGATGAAAAGAGGAATCCAAGGAAACCACAAGTGATTTGGAATTATAATTAGAGAGATATCTTATTTTCAAAATCAACAATTTTTCGGACTGAAATTTGGGGAAAATGAAGAACACTAAGAACTAATTTGCAAAATTAACAATCTAAACTGAATAAAAACTCAAATTACATCTTGATAATCGATAAAATCTCACTACTAACCCGATTTCCGCAAGAATTAAGCTCCAATTTGCATGAATTGATGTGAATTTGCTCAAATCCTTTTTGACGGATTTTTAAAATTCAAGGGGAAAATTCGATGAAATCGAGGAGGAATTTGTGATCAATCCCGGTCCAATTGCATCGCAATTGAGTCTAAATGTGGGGGGATCACGAAGAACTAAGGATCTTCCTCAAAATTCGCTTAATTCACTTCACGAATCAATCAAAAGTTGAGAAAATACATGCTTTTAAAGGGAAATTTAGCTCGAAGATCATGGCCGATTGATGCGCTCGTGGGGGCGGATTGAAGGGGTCGTGGGAGCGATTCTCTTGGGCAGCGTCATGGCTTCAATCCCACGATAAATTTCGCTTCAATTTTGCTTCAAAAGAAGCCACGATCGCACTTGATCGTGGTCACGATCAAGTGGCGATCAGGCCACGATCGCGTGACGATCAGGCCTCGATTGTGGAATTTTCTCCTGCCACATTCAGTTGGAATCATGCGCAGTGTATCGTGGCATTGATTCCAGGATGAAAGAGCCACGATCGCAACTCGATTGCGCCGCGATCGAGGTTCGATCGGACCGCGATCGTGGAGTTCTTCCATGAATCTTCCCCACCGTCCGATGGAGCTTCAGGTGAGTGGACGATCGCGATTCACCTGATCCAGTATGCCACAATCGTGAGGAGGATCCACCACCAGCCGTCCGATCGGTGAAGATCGCGATGAAGATCGCAACTGTCCGATGAATCCTCGTCCGATGAAGCCGTGATTGAATCGCGATGACGATCTGATGTTCCTGGCGCCTCCGTGTGTCGGCATGTGCATCATCGATCATTATCACTTAACCCAGAATTTGCGCATGTGCTTTGATTAGTGATCGCGTGGACTCGAGTCCACGCGATCTCCGCTGTCCTGACTGCATCCAACGCCTACCGTGTCGCCACGTGTCCTGCATAAGATAAGATACGTGTGGACATAGTCCCACACGGAAGAAATTTTGAAGAGCATTAAGAATAAATTATGGGGCGCTATAACGCTTTCGCGTTACCGCCACACTATCTTACCAGGGCCCACTAACCCGTGGGCCCTCCAAATGCCGACACTCTCCTGCCACGTGGCGCCCCACACGAGCGTCTGCGTGGACCCGTGGACACGCGTGGCCTCCTGCCACGTGTCCGCGCCCTATGTGCCTCTTGCACCTCGCGTGGGCCACCCGCGGCTCTGCCACCTGGCCCCGCTCGCCACATCATCCTGCAGGTAAGTAAATTCCCTTTTTCACGATTTTAAT
The DNA here is from genome assembly GCA_024174645.1 of Lemna minuta. Lineage (NCBI taxonomy): Eukaryota > Viridiplantae > Streptophyta > Magnoliopsida > Alismatales > Araceae > Lemna > Lemna minuta. The sequence goes on along the minus strand of CM044103.1, from coordinate 23,000,756 downwards.
TAAAAAAATACTTAAAAATTCATTTAAAACTCAAATAAAAATCAGAAAAAGGGCAAAAATTTCAGAAATTCATAAATTTAAATGTAAAACTCCTTTTTAATACAAATTTTCTCCATTGGATCTCAATTTCTTTTCTTTTTAATATTATGCCATAAAAATTATAATTAAAAGGAAGAACATAGGACAATTAAAAATAATCTCCAAGCATTCATTAAGATCTCTATCTTTTAATTATCAAATACATTCCTTCTTATAATTAACCTTAAAAATCATATACTAAAGTCAAAATACATTAGGGTAAGAACTTAATCATATCAATTTAATCTTTCAAGAAGATCAATCAAACATGTAATTCTCCCTCTTTTATGCATAAATATGAACTTTAGTAAAATGGCATTCCAATGGAGAAAATTCATAAAATTAAGATAACATGCATCATAATTACATAAAGTAAGCATGAATATGAGTTAATTAGGATAAGAATTTAAGTTATAAATGCATGTTATCACTCACCTGCCGACACATGGACACATCAAGAGCTTCCGATCTTCATCTGACGGTTGCGATTCATCGCAAATTCAAAGCATTGACATAAAATGTGTAGACGCATCGCGACTCTACGATCAAGATCAGACGCTCCGAATTGAATTCAAAATCGGCGCATAGTGTGGGCGACGTGTGGAGACATCCCAACGCTCCGATTTAAATCGGACGGACGAGATGAAAGGAGAAAAGGTGGGCCCGTGTCGTGGGATCGTTGCCTATCCTACACGCGCAATCACGGCCATCCAACGGATCTTCATCAGATCGGACGGTTGGCGCGTTTCGTGGAGAATTTCCGTTTAAAAACAGATGTTCTTCTCTTCTCTTCTTAACTTTTGATCGATTCATGAAGCAATTAAGCGAATTTGAAGGAAGATCTTGAGTTCATCATGATTCTCCTGCATTTTAGACTTGATCGCAATCCGATTAAGGAAGGATTTGTCGTGATAAATTGTCGGATTTGATCAAATTTTGCCCTTGAACGCTGAACGTCTGCCGAGGAAGAAACCGCATAAATTCACTTCAATCCGCATAAATTGAAGCCCCATCTTTACGGCAATCAGGTTCGTAGTGAGGTTCGATCAATCATCTGATGGTAATTTGAGTTTTTATTAGATTTAGGAAGTTAATTTGGTGTTTTATGCCCTTTTGTTCTTCAATTTCACCCAATTTTGACTCATATTTTTGCTGATCTTGAGAATACGATATCTCTTTGATCTTAACTTTGAATCACTTGATTTTGGTTTCATTGGATTCCTTATTTTACCAGCTTTCCACGGATAGCAAATCATAAAATTTAGATATCATTTGACCCCTCAATTTAACGTTTGACCAACAACTGTTCATTTTCAATCCAAATTTGGGTGTTGACTTGCGGGATCTATTACTCCTAAAATATAACTTGGAATTTGATGATTTTGGTCTCTTTGGAATCCTCTGATTGTTAGCTTTCTTACAAAATTTGCATACCATTTAATCATTCAATTTGAAGATTTTCTCTAAAGTGTTCATTTCGGGATTTTTCTTATGTTTGATTTTAAATAATTCATAGTAAATCTATTTCTTATTAAAAAAATCACAAATTTTATATCAATAAGTTTCATTTTCTCTATAGATTCTGAATATATAATTTTCAGAACTTTTTGACCCCTTTTTATTCTATGATTTTAAAAAGCTCAACGGTTGGTCAAAGTCTATGCTTTGACCTTGACTTTTGACATTTCTCTATCAAATCAAAGATCTTAATTCTTAAAATATCCTATCTACTATATTTACACCATTTCTATTCATAAAATATAATTTCCACTTCTTTAAAATCCTATTTAAACCTAAGTTTGACCAAGTCAACTCTACAATAAAAGGCAACCTTATTCTCTATGTATCAATCCGATACTTACACTTTACTTGATTTTATATCTTTGTTATTGTGAGTTCAGAATTATAAATTTTTTTAGACCGTCGTTTGTGTGTTTTAGCGATGCCATAAAACGCTTCATCAATGCTCTTCCTTTGTAAACCTAACTTTTGATTGAATCGTGAAGAGATTAAGAGATTTTGGAGCAAAATCTTGAGTTCTTCGTGATCCCCTTGCATTCTAAACTCAATTGCGATCATATTAAGGTAGGATTCATCACGAATCATTGCAAGAATCGATTGAAATCTCCCCGTGAAAGCCGAACACACGTTGAAGAAGAAACCGAGCAAATACACTTCAATCGATGCAATTTGAATCCTAATCTTTGTGTCAATCGGGTTAGTAGTCTGATTCGATCGTATCCCTTGCAATAATCCCCCAAATTCGTATCCCTTGCAAGAAAAATTTTATTTTGAAACACGGATTTCTCACTAATCAATAATTCAAATGTTTGATTTTAGTTTCATTGGATTCCTTATTTCATCAGCTTTCCATGAATACCTAATTTGTAAAATTTCTTCACAATTTGGCCCTTCAATTTAGCATTTAACTATCAAGTATTTATTTTCAATCCGAATTTGAGCATTAACTCTCAAAATAATACGTAAAATTTTCTAATTTTAAAATTTCTGGAATCCTCTCGTTGTAAGCTTTCTATTCATATAAAAATCGCTTGACTTGAATATCACTTGGTCAGTCACTTTGATTATTCAAGCTGAAATGTTTATTTCAAGATTTTTTGGATCCTTTAGCTTCAATAAATCATAATAAATCGAATTCTTCTCAAAAATCATGAATTCTGAAGAAAAATTTTCATTTTCTTTCTAGTTTCTGAATATATAATTTTGGTAATATTTTTACTTCATTTGGTTAGTGAATTTGATGATTTGATTCGAAAGTTCATTTCAAGATTTTTGTGATCTTTGATTTTCAATAAATCATAATAAATTTATTTTTTGTCAAAAAATCAAGAATTTGATATCAAAAATTTTAATTTTCTTGCTAGTTTCTGACTATATTTTTTTTTGTAATATTTTAACTTTATTTGGTCAGTCTATTTGATGATTTCAAGCGAAGAGTTCATTTCGGAATTTTTATGATCTTTGATTTTCAATAAATCATAATAAATCCAATTCTTCTTGAAATACCACGAATTATACATCAGAAATTTTCATTTTCTCTCTAATTTTTTAATATATAATTTTTGTAACCTTATTGGATTAGTCAATTTGATGATTTAAATCAAAGTATTTATTTTGGGAATTTTCTGATTTTTGATTTTCAATACATCATAATCGATCCAACTTTCTCGAACAATCACAAATTATAAATAAAAAGTTTTAATTTTCTCTCTAGTTTCTTAATATAGAATTTGCTTAATATTTCACTTTATTTTTATTTTCTAATTTTATAGAAAGTCAACAGTTGGTCAAAGTCAATGCTTTGACCTTGACTTTTGACTTTTCTTTGTTAAATCATTTTCTAAATTCTTAAAATATCTTCTCTCATATTTTTATATCATTTCCATTGATTATATGTCACTTTTATTTCTTAAAATTTCTATTTAAACATAAGTTTGACCAAGTCAACTCTTCGATTAAAGTCAACTATGTTCTCTGTGGATTGACTCGATCTTTACATTATACTTGATTTCATATTTTTGTATTTATGAGTTCAGAATTATAAAAAAAATTTTACCGACGTTTGTGTGTTTTTAACGACCGCATAAATCATTTTGTTACTTACCCTTCTTATCATGTTGATTGAGGAGATTTGGCTTCAATTCGGTGTGGTCTTTTGTGGGGCTTGCGTGTAAGATTGGGATTGCATTTGCAGGATGAACGATGATTGTATTTGATTTGCGTAGGGTTGTTGATGTTGTTGCTGACAATTGTATGATAGAGGATAGGGTTGATCATTTTTCCTCCTAAATACTGCATGCTGTGGAGGAGTGTTATTCTAAATAGGAGTATTATAATAATTTGAGTATGCACCTGAAAATTTCAGTCGTCCTTACTAAGTCGCTGACAAAGCGATTTGTGTGATTGTTAAAATACACAAACGTCAGCTTCGCGGGTCCCGTGCAATTAAATAAACCCTTTTTCCTTTTTTTAAAGGGAATTAAATCCTTAAAATTCCTGAAAAATCAAAATAAAAATCTAGAAAATTTCATAAAAATCAGAAATTCATAACTTAATTTATACAACTCCTTTTTAATTCAAATTTTCTCCATTGAATCACACATATATTAATTTCTAATATCATGCCATCTAAAATATAATTTAAAAGAAGAGTATAAGATGAATAAACTTAAATACTCCCTTAAGAGGTATATTTAATATCATCCCTACATTCTCCTCTTCAAATTAATTCTTCCAATCATATACTACGGTCAAAGAAAGTCAAGGAAAGTAATTAACTTCTATTTATTTAACCTTGCAAAAGATTAAACATCAATAAAGCACATAATTAACCCAAAATAATGCATAAATATGGACTTTAGTAAAATAGCATACCAATGGAGAAAATTGAAAAAGACTATGATAACATGCATCATAATCACATAGCATAAGCATGAATAT
>CM044103.1:22976807-22995717 GCA_024174645.1 Lemna minuta | reverse complement strand
CTATGCCGTGAGGTCGGACGAGACGAGACCGTGAGGTCGTCGATTTCACTCGGTCTCGTGTCAATAATAATACCGACTTTACCAATTTAAGAATTTAATAACAAATAGAGGGGTATAATGGTAAATAAAGGTTGAATCCACAGGGAAATAAGGTATTTTTGAGAGATCTTTTCGAAATTGATCAAATTGGATGATGAATTGAGGTAAGAAATTAGGGGAAAATGGTAGATTTAGAAAGATAACTCAATGATCTATCCACAGAATCAAAAATCACTCAATTTGGATTAGTAATCACAGAGAAATCAAAGAGTGAAGTGGGACGAAATTTTCAAAAATCGGAAGATCATAAACTGAAATTAAAAACAAAATTAAACTAAATTGAGATCCTAAAGTAAAAATTGATGATACATGACGATAGATTAGAGGGAAAACTTGTTTTCTAACCCGAGATAACGATCGAATCGATCCAATTGATCGTCGGATTGACTGCTATTCATTCCGCCAATTCAAACGTGAACATCGGTGTTCAAGAGACAAATTTTCCTTGATCAATCGATGATATCTCACTTTTAATCACTCCGTGGACGTGAAATCGAGTCTAGAAGAGATTAGAAGTGAGAGATTCAAGGATTTAAGGGTTTACGTGGGTTGATTACGCGAAATCATCCAAGAATGTTTTAAAAAGTCGAAGAACACTTCATTTTATAGGTAAATTGGGCGTAACCGTCCGATCGGTGCTGATAAGTCCAAAAAATAGAGGATGTGATGCGTCGTAGTGCTCTCTCTCAGATTTTAATCAATAAAATGTATATAAAAGAATTTCTCTTTAACAATTGCAAATATCTAAAATAAGTGGAATAGTAAGGGGTCAAATCCAAGGGAGGTGGCACCAATGTCTTTTCTTTTTTTTTTAAATTTCATTTTTTCCTAGATCAAGGACTCTAATCACCAAGACAGTTGTGTGCAGTTAATTGCAATTTCAAAATATAAAATTTCAAGAAACAACTGCTAATTTGTTCTTAATCGGACTTCTCTTTTTCTGTTTTTTTTTGTTAAAACCTCTTTTTCAAAGATCTATTTTGTTTATCAAACAATCTCAAGTAGATTACTCTCCTATTTAAGCTTATGCAGATGACTTTTACTCTTTTTTTTTAATTTTTTTTTCAACAGAATTCTTATTTCAATGTATCTTTATCATCAATTGAAATTTTCTTATCTTTCATAGTTTTTTAGAAGTTTCTTTTTTAACTGTCTTAGCATGATTCAGTCCATAATCTCTCTGCCTCACAGAAAACTTAAAAATATTAAATGCAATATTAGGTTGTTGTTTAAAGTGAGCTGTGAAGAAAACAATCTACTGTATCAACTTCCAGAGAGGGAAAGACTAACCTAATTACTGAAATGAATTTGCAAACTGGAAATTAAGGACATTCCGAAACAAGAACTAAAATTAATTCAATTGAAATTCGTTTATCTACTTCTTATTCGTTTCTTACAGAGGGAAAAATAGACTCTCCTGAAATCAGAAGTAAACCGGAATGAAATTCAAACTAAAACCTGAATTAAACTTCACGGATTAACTAAAAGAATCTCGAAAAGAAATATTACTGTGTAAGAAAATTTTCGAACAGTTAACTGTAAAAAGAATACGATTGAGAAATCATTCTATTCAAAAAAATTAAATGAAAGAAAAGAAAAGAAACGATGAAAGAACAACAAAAAAAAACTGTCGTATCTAAACCTATTCACGCAAACAAGAATGCGTGAATAGAGAACCGGAAATCAAGTCTATTTCAGAAATTACAAACCTACGATTGGATCTTCTTCCCCGGTGTGTCCTCCAGGCCGATCTTCTTCGGGCGGGAAATCAAGAATGCCCCTTCCGTCTCCACTTCCTCCCTCTTAGAGAAATCGCAACTCTTCTGAAATCGCAAGCTTTCCCCCCTCTTTTGCGAATCTGTTAGGTCCTTGGGGCGGCTCGCTCCACAGACGCGTCGGTGTTGTTCGCTGCGGTTGGTCAGCGCCTGATCTACCTCCATCTGATTGGTGGAGGATGCCATGCACCCATTGGCGCTTATACCCTGCAGGTGAGATGTCCGTTAGCTGTGTACACATTGCCGTGTACACAGCCCACCGTTTCTTCATGTGATTGGCTCCAACCTGTCATGTACAGTTCCTGTCCAAAGCGCTTTGAAGATCATCAGTAACAATAGGCCCATTAAGGGCATTAATAAAATGAATTGGCATTTGAAAGACCTTAATGAAGGTACTAATTGCATTTTAAGAAGCATGTTATTTCATTTATAATAGATTCTATGAAAGTAATGAAGATTCTTGTCCAACCATGGCCATTACAATAGCCATTTCTTACAGTAATTATTCATGAAATATCTCATAATAGCCCAAATGATTTGTAACCACTTAAATGCAATGAAAAGTGATTATTCTACGCATTATATCATGATAACATGCAAAATAATTGTTGATTTAAAACATTCAATGATCAGAATGCAAATAAAATGTATGATTTAGAGTAAACTTTTTCCTGTTATCAGGTGCATTTCAAGCTCCATCAACGGTCCAGATGAACGCGTAACGGCAAACCGTTACGATTAGATTTCGGCCTTCCGATCTTGAATGGACGCTCTGGATTAATCCTTGCGATTTGCGTAGTAAAACGCGTGAAAACGCGTCTGTTGGATCGTGATCTAACGCTTCAAATGCGTTTGATCGCGTGAAATAGTGGCCGTTATAACTCTGTCTAAAAGGCACGTGCGCGATGATTGATCGGTGGTCCGCGCGTCCATGCGATTGACATGCAAATTTCCAAGGCGCCGCCGATCCGACGCCTAGCGTTGATCCACGTGACCTGCAATTAAAAGAAAATGTGTGGAACATAGTCCCACACGGTAAAAATAAACATAAGTTATTAGGTATATAAAGGGTGACGAATAGGTGAGTTTAATAAATTTGTCTCCCGATAATCGGGAGACCTATATATTTATAAAGTATATATAAGGTAAATATAAATACAGCCCACATGTCACCTCCGCGCCATGCAGGCGCTCGCGTGGGCCCACGTGGCTCTGCCACGTGGCCCTAGTTCCACGTCGCACCCACATGGGACCCGCGCGAAAATCATCCCCCTTTTTATCATTTTTTTAATTATTTTAAACGTTTTAAATCGAAAATCAAATTGGAAAAATCTGTTAAAAAATCCCTAAAAATTATAAAAATCATAACTTCCAAAATACAACTCCAAATTAATCCAGATTTTTTCATTGGATCTGAAATTCAATTATCTATCATTATAAAAAGTCAAATTATTTAAATAACAAGAGTATGAATTTATTATTTCAAAAATACATTCATTTCTTTAGGATTTTAACTTTAGAAAATTAAAGGAATGTTTATAAAAATGATTTCTCTCATTATTTAACTTTGAAAAACACTTATAATCTCAAGTAAAGATAGGTTCTAAAATCTTTAATGTATAATTCATCATAATTAACCCTAAATTCAAGCATTTTGAGATTATAACATAAATTTGCATGAAATAACGTAAACCTCGGGATTGGGCTCTGCCTTACTCTCCTCATCGAGTTCCTCCTCATCCTCGGAGTCCTCCTCTGGAATAATCGTGGGAGATGGACGATCGTCCCTCTCCTCAAGCAGGTCCTTGCGGCGCTTGTGGTCCGTATGAGGATCCACTAAGACCTTGCCGCGATGTAGGCCCGATATAGCATGTGCCTCCTTCAATGCACCATCAATACAAACTCGTTCACATTGTGGGTACGGCTCGACAATGCTTGACCTACATTCCTGGGATTAGCCAAAGGTTGGGAAGGTAATTGATCTACCCTTCCTTTGCTCTGTGGAAGCATCGGAGTATTGGGCTTTAGCCCCTTTGACTCGGTCAAGTCGGTCGCTAACCTCATTCAGTTTATTCATCATTTGTGCTAATGCACTCATGACGGGGTCAACTGAAGGTGCCGGACGTGGGACAGTCTGTGGCGGTGTAACCGCTCGGGGAATACCGAGGGCAAAAGATGTCGGCCTCGGGCTCCCCATATGTTGTGGCGCGGATCCGTAGGGCTGATGGTATGAAGTATGCTGCTCGCTCCGCTGCTGCACATAAGAAGGGTTATGAAAACTAGAATAACCCTGATTCGGGTAGTTAGACCTACCCGCCTTGCTCAAACCTGGATATGTAGTAGGGTTTGGCTGAAATGGAAATGGACCTTGGATTGCCATCACGGGGCAATCCAGCTCGACGTGCTCAAAACTAGAGCAATGCGAACACAGCGAGACATCAACATATGAAACTGGCGCGAGGCCATCAGAACCCGGTCGGATCTTAAGCGAATCCATGATCAAGTTCTGCGCTTCCGTCAGTTTCTCAATCTTATCCAAAAGCATACATGTCTCTGCCCTCTTCGCGTCCAACATCCCTCCCTTAACGGGAGCGCTCCGTCCTCCGAAGGATTTAGCCGCATGATGGTGGCTATTCTCCACCACCAACTCGATCAACTCGAGGGCTTCATCCTCATACTTGCTCGTGAATGTGCCTCCACTAGAGGAATCGAGCAAATATCTGTCAAGTGCACCTAAACCATCAATAAAAATCTGAGTAATCTGATGTTTAGGTATACCATGATGCGGACATTGTCTCAAGAGATCCCTAAGTCTCTCCCAAGCCTCATAGAAAACCTCACCCGGCCCTTGTGAGAACTCGCGTATGGCGCGTTTCACGGCACTAGTCTTACTTACCTAGTAGTATTTACACAAAAATGCATCTTCCATATCTCTCCATGAATCATACTCATGGCCCAAGGTGAAAAACCACTCCTTTGCCCTTTCTTTAAGCGTGAAGGAGAAGAAGCGCATCTTGGTCGTCTCGGAGGGGACATTGTGGAATTCGTTAAATTCGCACACCTGGCTGAACTCATCCACATGTCGATACGGATCCTCCGATGGTATTCCATGAAAAGTGGGCAAAAGGCCAAGAATATATGAGTCAATTTTAAAATTTGCACCTCTTTCAAGAGGCGCATTGACTCGCATAGTCTGCCTTTGGACGACCGGTCTTGCGTAATTGCTAAGACATTGTCTCACTATCTCGGCAGGAAGAAGGGCGTCTCTTGGCTCTCCTCGTCCAGGTGTGGCGATGGCTGGAAGGGAATCACTAGAAGCCTCTGATAGAGCTCTAGAATGCGTGGATGTAGCGAAAAGGTCCTCATACAAGGCGTTGTTCCTTGTATGCCTCGTGGGTCGCGGATTCTGATGTCTTTGTCGTCCTTGGTTCCTAGGATGCCTATTAATATCCAAAAAGATCACAGAACAACAAGTATATATATGTATGAAAGTCAGAAAAGGGTGAGACGAAAAGGGTGATGTCCAAATGAAAAGTGCTTCACTTACTCCACCAAAAGATAGATCAAGCTACACACTATAAAAAATTACACCACTAGAGATAATAATACTAATAAGTCACTGATAACAGAGTATGAATCTGAGATATATCGATATCGATGCCTCAAATAAGTGAAAAACACAAAATAGACTACCAAATTTGCACCAAAACTATCAAATAATAGACAAAATTAGGTAATCTTACCTCGCTATACCTTTTCCACCATTGAGAGGGTATAATAAATTCTCTGCAGGTCAGTTAACAACAGAAGATAGAAACCTAAATATAACCACAAAGTCAAGCAATCAAATCAATAACGCATGCTCCCCGGCAATGGCGCCAGTTTGATGAAGCGTTTTAGTACGATCGTCGAACACAGAAAACGTAAGTCAAACAAAATTTATAAAACCGAACTTACAAAGATAAGATATAAAATTAAGTAAAGTATAAGTGTCGGGTCGATCCACAGAGAGCAGGGTTGACTTTAATTGTAAAGTTGACTTGGTCAAACTTAGGTTTAAAAGGGAGTTTAGAGAAGTAAAAATAAGATGTGATGAATATAAATGATATAAATAGACTAAATAAGAAGTTTTAAGAATTGAATTCTCGGGTTTGACAGAGAAAAGTCAAAAGTCAAACTCAAAGCATTGACTTTGACTAATAGTAGATGTTCTATAAAATCAGAGAATCCGACAGTGTTAGATGATTACGAAAACTATATATTTAGAAACTAGAGAAAAAATGGAACTTATTGATGTAAAATTCGTGATTTTTGGATAAGAAATGAATTTACTATGAATTATTGAAAATCAAATATCAGAAAATCCTCGAAATGAACACCTCACAGGAAATCTTCAAATTGACTAGTCAAATGAAATCCAAATCCTCAAATTTATATATCAATGGAAAGCTAAGAACCAGAGGAATCTAAGGAATTGAATTCCAATTTGTAAATTGAAAGTAATTGACCCCAAAAGTAAACATTTGACTTCTGATGAAAGATGAACAAAGCTCGGTCAAACGGTAAATTGAAGGGTCAAATGAACTCAAAATTCGACGAATTTGCTATCACGGAAAGATGATGAAAAGGGAAATTCAATGAAACTAAAATCAAGTGATTTGGAATTATAATGAGAGAGATATTCTATTTTCAAAATCAGAAATTTTTCGGACTAAAATTTGGGGAAAATGAAGAACACTAAGAACTAATATGCAAAATTAAACTTCTAAATCTAATAAAAACTCAAATGACCTCTTGATAATCGATTGAATCTCACTACTAACCCGATTGCCCCAAGAATGGGGCTTCAATTCTCGTGGATTGAAGCGAATTTGCTCAATTTCTTCATCGCGGACGTTCGGAATTCAAGGGGAAAATTCAATGAAATCAAAGAGGAATTCGAGATCAATCCCGCTCCAATTGCTTCGCAATCCAGTCTAAACGCGGGGGAATCACGAAAAACTTAAGATTTTGCTCTAAATTTACTTAATTGCTTCACGAATCAATCAAAAGTTAAGTTAAAACAAGAGAAGAACATCGATTTTTAAAGGGATTTTCGTGCGACGATTGTCAGCCGTCCGTTCCGTGATGAAGTCCACACCGTTCGATGAAGCGAATCCGATGGAATCGTGGCCCACAACTTGGTCCACGATCTCATTCAAGGAGAGCCGTCAGATGGAGATCAGAGACTCCACGCGTCTCTTTGTTTTAGTGATCGTGAGCCACGATCTCGTGATCGTTGCTTATACACCGTCTAATCGCCGTCATGGCGTCGAGGTGAGTCCACATGCCTCCTTTTCCATCGGATTTAATTGTGGTGGTTTGATTGTGATCATTTCCTTATTTTAAGGTCTTCGATTTGATGAAGATCAGGAGCTTCTCGGGACCCCACGTGTCATAAGATAAGCCGTTCATCGCGTTCACTTACTCCTCCTATTGAGCACGTGATCGTGATGGAGATCAGGTGGACTCCTCGTCCATCGCATCGACGTGATTCAATTGAAGCCCATCAATCCAACATACGCGGCTCCACCACGTGTCCTGCAAAGGTAAGAAACGTGTGGGAACATAGTCCCACATGGAAGAAAAAGCTAGAATTTGCGCGTATAAAAGATAGGCCGGGTGACGAGAATAAATCGTATGGTCGTTGAATACACACGATTGAGTGTCAAAACAAAGTCCTAAACTTACCAAATTATGATTAATCACTTTAATTAATTAGTATAATGGTAATTAAGGGTCGAATCCACGGATAATTAGGGAAATTTGAGAGATATCTTTGAAATTCGGTCAAATCGGATGACGAAATGAGGTTAGAAATTAGAGAATTTATGATATTAAGAAAGACAACTCAATTTCAATTATACGGAATAAAAAATCAGATGATTTGGACAAGAATTCAAAGACTAATCGCAGTTTGAAGATAGGTGAAAAATTCGTATCGCGAAATGATTTAAAACCGAAATTGAACCAAAATTAAACTTAATCTACGATGCTAAAAGTAAAATTAACACTAAATGATGAAAGATTAAGATGAAAACACACAATCTAACCCAAATTAGCCTTTGAAATGATCCAATTAATCGCCGGATGCAATGCTTTTCATTCAGAATTTTTGAAGATGAAAGTGGCGTTCAAGATGGGAATTCTCCTTCCTCTCTTGATCAAATTTGGATTTCAAGCATTCAAATGAAGTGGAAATGAGTTACGAACACAAAGAAACAAACGGCGCGTGAAATGGTTGAGTACACGAGATGAATTTGAAGAAACTCCACGAGCACGTTCTTCCGTCGCGAAGAACTTCTTTTAAAAGAGGTTGAAATGAGGCGCGGCCGTTGGATGAAAGGGCGTTTTGCGATGGACGGCTCAGATCGCATGTCGTTTGATCGAAACGACACTTCACTTAATCGACGTTGGATCTTGATCGTGCGGTTAAGATTGATCGGAGGTCCATTCGCGTCGATCAATCTCAACCGTTATAACGGATGTGATCGACGGCTGCGTTATTCACTTAAGTGAATGTCAGAAGGTAGGAGAGGAGAGGAAGAAGACGATAGAGAGGTAAGACAAAAACGATAATTCTATGACGGCTAGGGTTTTGATGTGACCCCTACATGCGTGAATAGGAGAAATATATAGAAAATAGAAAAGAGAGAGGAGAGAGGAGAGAGGAGAATGGGCTTCAGCCCAATATGAGAGGCTTTAACACTCCCCCTCAAGCTGGAGCGTGAAGGTCAAACATGCCCAGCTTGGATCCGATGGTCTCATATGCAGGGCCTGGTAGGGCCTTAGTAAAGATGTCTGCCAACTGATGTGCGGAGGCAACGTGTGGGGTACAGATAGTACCGTTAACAACGTACTATCGTATGAAGTGGCAGTCGATCTCAATATGCTTCGTCCTCATATGAAACGTCGCATTACTGGCGATGAAGGTAGCAGCTATGTTGTCGCAAAGACATCTCGCATAGGACCTTCGGTGGGAAGCCGAGCTCGATGGAGAAAGGAGCGTAGCCACAGCATCTCAGCCCGTGGTATCCGCCATGGCGCGATACTCGGCTTCGGCACTAGAACGGGACACGATAGACTCGCTTTCCGAGAGCGCCATGTGACCAGAGTTACCTCCAACATAGGTGGCATAGCCACCATGTGACTTTCGATCCTCCTTGTCACCGGCGAACCCAGAATCAGAGTAGGCCTCAATGTGTAGATGACCCTGTCGCCGATACAAGAGACCCTTCCCCGGAGCTCTCTTAAGGTACGCCAGAAGCCGATAGACGCCCTCCCGCATGGATAGTGCGAGGAGCCCGCATAAACCGACTCAAGATACTAACCGCATAGGAGATGTCCTGGACGAGTCACGGTGAGGTAGATCAATTTCCCCCACAAGTCGGCGATAGATGCCAAGCATCCTCAATAAGTGCGGTAGCATTGTCCCACCAGCCCACATTCTCGCTCCATAGGTGAGGAGGCTCGGCTTGCACCCTCAGCATCCCCGTCTCCTCCAGAGATCCAAGACGTACTTCCGCCGACAAATGGACATCTGCCCTCGACGGTAAGCAATCTCAAGTCCAAGAAAGTCACGTGGGGGAGACAGATCGCGTGTGACGAAGTGCTGAGCCGTATAAGCCTTGGTCGCAGCTACCTCTCGCCGTCACTACCAGGATGATGATGTCATCCACATACACAGCCAGATAACACATCCATGCGGGGTGCGTTTCCGCATGACGGTCGGATCAGATACAGTAGAGACAAAGCCATACGCAAAGAGCAGCTGCGAGAACTTGTGAAAACACGCACGCGGGCTTTGCTTCAGCCCATAGATCGCCTTCTTGAGGAGACACACCTCAGACGACTCCCCCTGAGCAACATACCCAGGTGGTTGCTCCATGAATACCTGCTCATCAAGGTCTCCGTAAAGAAAGGCATTGGACACATCTAGCTGATGAAGCGGCCAGGACTGGTCCAGAGCAATGGAGAAGAGGACACGGATGGAGCTGAGGTGCGCCACAGGCGAGAAAGTCTCATGATAGTCAAGACCATAGGCTTGAGAGAAGTCACGAGCCACGAGACGCGCCTTGTAGCGCGCGATGGAGCCATCAGGGTTGTACTTGAGGGAGTACACCCACTTGCAGGAGACAACATTGGCATCAACAGGCCGAGGAACCAACGTCCAAGTCTCCCGCTGGAGGAAGGCCGCGTACTCCACATCCATCGCCGCTTTCCACGCCGGTACCTGCAACGCCTCAAGATACGACTTGGGAATTGACTCGGTTAGAACGGCAAGGGCAAAGGACTGATAGGAAGGAGAAAGGCGGGCAGGAGAGACATGATGGGCGATAGGATATTGCGTACACTGGCGAGTGCCCTTGCGAAGAGCGATGGGAAGATCAAGGTCGGAAACGGGAGGCGGTGGTGAGGGGGGAGGTGACAATGTGGCCGGAGCAGGAGATGGCGGCAAGGGAGGAGGTTCCGGCTCAGAGGATGGATCGGATTGGAGGGAGGCCGAAGAGGGTGACGCCTCAGGCAAAGGAATCGGGACAGGGATAGGGAGATCGGTAACAGGAGTAGCAGATACCGAGGACAGGAGGGATGGAGGGGAGAGATCCTCGGCAGACTAAGTAGAGGGAAAATAGGGAACATCCTCATGGAAGGTCACATCTGCCGAAGTAACGTACTGGCGACGATCGGGGAAGTACACACGGTATCCCTTCTGAGTCCGAGAGTAACCAACGAACACACCCTTTTGGGCACGAGGAGCTAGCTTGGAGAGGCCGGGGTGTGATCTCGGACAAAAGGCAAGTGCAGCCAAACACTCGAGGGAGTAATGAGAAGATATCCGCAGCAGGAGTCAAGCGCTGAAGGGGGATAGCACCTCCAAGAGCAGCAGATGGAAGACGGTTCACCAGGTAGGTAGCAGTTAGAACAGCTTCACACCAGAGATACTGAGGGACCCTCATAGCAAGTAGTAGTGTGCGTACCATGTCCAGAAGGTGTCGATGCTTCAGCTCTGCCACCCCGTTCTGCTGCGAGGTATACGGGCAGGTAGTCTGATGAACGATGCCATGAGCCAAACAGAGGTCCTCAATGGCCTTCTGAGTAAACTCAAGCGCATTGTCCGTGCGGAGAACTTTGACCAGTGTCGCGTACTGGGTAATAATCTCAAGTAGAAAGTGCTGGACACGAGAAAGTACCTCCTTGCGACTCTTCAGAATATATGTCCAATTCGCCCGGGTATAGTCATCTACGAACACCATGTAGTATTTCCCTCTTGTAGGCGATGAATGCGGGGCCGGACCCCAAACGTCACAGTGGACCAAGTCAAACGGGCGATGGGTAGGTGGACCAGTGCGCGATGGATACGACGATCTATGGTGCTTCCCAAGTTCACAAGACTCACAATGAAACTCAGATAAGGTTAGCCAAGGTAGAGTTTCTTTAAGTTTGACAAAACTAGGATGCCCCAATCGACAGTGCCATAAAAAAGAGTTATGAAGGGAGCTAGAAGAAGCAGATAGTGCAAAAAGGGCTTGAAGTCCCGTAGATGGAGAGTCAGCCACCAGCTCGTAGATGCCACGACCGTTCTCACGGCCCAGTCCAATCCTCCGGCCCGTGTCTAGATCCTGGAAGACGCAGTGATGAGGATAGAAAAACACACCGCAGTGAAGGGCTTTAGTGATCGCACTGATGGACAACAGATTCGCAGGAAATCCTGGAATATACAGGACATTCTGTGGAGGTAGGGACGAAGTAGCACTAGACTGGCCGGAGCCAAGGACAGGACAGGAACGTCCGTCAGCAATACGGACGTCGAGAATGGATGTTTCGTGTCGATAGGAGGTGAGGATAGTGGAAAGGCCGGTCATGTGGGAAGAAGCCCCCGAGTCAATAATCCAAGAAGTAGTATGAGGAGTTGAGATAGACGGCGTACCTGGAGACGATCCCCGTCCGCCTGCATAGGACACCAAGCTGCTCGTCAGTGCCGCAAGACTGGCCGATGGAGCCGTGGGCGGACAAAGTGAGGAGGCTCGTGATGCCTGAATATAGGCCAGCTCCGAGGGAGATAAGGTGAGGCTGACTGTTCCCGCAGCCGAGGGAGTAGTCGAGGATGATCCGTCCGCCGGGGACATAGTCGCAGACGTCTTGCCTCCAGCAGCAGCCATAGCCCAGGCAGGCTTCCCAAACTCCTTCCAGCACTTCTCTGATGGGTGAGTCGTCTTCCCGCAATACTTGCAGGATGGATAGGAGTTCCGGGTCCTCCCGGAAGGTGCACTCTTCCCAGATGCCCTGGGAGTCCCGCCTGATGCGATGAGTGCGGAAGTCTCGGTGGGCTGTGAGGACTGGGAAGCGGGCAAGCTGTCCTGCACTCGAAGGGCGGCTGCAAAGATCTCCTCGGTGGGTAAAACCCGGGATCCCCCAAGCACCTGACCCCGAATCATATCTGCCAACTCGGGACGTAACCCGCTAAGAAATGCTCCCGCACGGAGCTCATCGCGATACCGTCTCAGCGTATCAAGATCCAGGACCAGTGGCTGATAGAGCTCGAGGTTGGTAAACATGGCATCGACCGCTCCATAGTAAGTCTGGAGAGTCCGGGTGCCCTGGCGACATGCAAATAACTCCTCATATAGGCGAACTGTCCGGCTCACGTTGCTCTTGTTGGTGTACATCGTCTCCAACTTGAGCCATAGAGCGCGAGCAGGACGGGTCATGCTGAGCGGCTCCATGATCTGCGTCGCTACACTAGAGATAAGCCAAGAACATACCGCAGACTCCAGTCGGCTCCATTCTGAGTATGTTGGGTCCGATTCCTTCGGCGAGGAATCAATCAAGTGATGCCGAAGACCATGAGCGTTGAGAAACTCGAGGAAGGCGCATCTCCATGGCCCATAATTGGACCCATCGAATGTGTAAGCGGGCTTGGCCAGTGCACTCACAATCGAGTGTTTCCCGGATTGCCGGGGCAACTATGCAAGCTGAGAGGGCTGAGCAACATCTGAGGATGACGATGCGGCAGTAGTGTCGGCCATGTGGAGAGGAGTGGAACCGGCGGCGCAGATGTATCGGCGCAGATGAGTAAGCGGCAAAGAGTTGTGGCGACGGACAGGTCGCAGACAGGCGTCGGCATCAGCTTCTGGTATCAGTCTGCAGGGGTCAGCGTCTGCAGCGGAACTCAGGGCAGAGGGCGACAGGAGGTAGGTCGTCGGGGCAACAGGTCGTCGAGGCGGAACTCAGGGCGAACCAAGAAGGCGACGGAGATCAAGAAGGCAACAGTCGTCGGGGTAGACGGCAGAAGACGGAACGCACACAGATCTCGTGGAAGGGAGACGGATCGCCGGAAAATGAAGCGTCACGTGGAAGGGAGACGGATCGCCGGGGCAGGGAGATCTCCTCGTCGGAGGTAGGGCAGCAGGGCGGCGTCGCCCGGCATTGCAGCAGGGCGGCGTCGCAGGGTCAGGCGATGCCAGGCGGGGCGTCGCAAGACAGACCTCCGCGTCGCAGGTCAACTTCGCAGGGCAGCGTCGCAAGGCGTTGCAGCAGGGCGACGTCGCAGGGTCAGGCGGCGCAAGGGAAGGTGGCGCAAGCGTTCGCCGGTGATACCACGTCGCAAGGCAGCTCTCTCCTCTCTAACCTCGCTCTGATACCATGTCAAAAGGTAGGAGATGAGAGGAAGAAGACGATAGAGAGGTAAGACAAAAACGATAATTCTATGACGGCTAGGGTTTTGATGTGACCCCTACATGCGTGAATAGGAGAAATATATAGAAAATAGAAAAGAGAGAGGAGAGAGGAGAGAGGAGAGAGGAGAATGGGCTTCAGCCCAATATGAGAGGCTTTAACAGTGAATATTAAGGCACGTGTGCTATTTGGAGATCGGGTGGACCTCGTGTCCACTGCATCGACGCGCTTTATTCATCGCGATGTCAATCCGATGCACGAGAGGCTGCCACGTCGCCTGCAAACATTAATTTGACGGGATTTTAGTCCCACAAGGAGAAAATAACTGAAATTTATCGGGTATATAATGTAGATGACATTAGAGGGTTAATAAACTGTCTTCCGATAATCGGAAGACCTATATATATTATGTAAACTATATATGATAAATATAATAGGTGCCACGTGTCACCTCCGCGCCACGTAGGCTCTCACGCGTGTCCACGTGGCAGAGCCATGTGGCCTTGCGTGCCATGTCGCATCCACGTGGGCCCGCGCGATAAATACCCACTTTTTGCGATTATTTTAATTATTTTAAACATTTAAAAATCTAAAATAAACTTAAATAAAATCAAAAAGTTCTAGAAAATTTGATAAAATTGGAAAAATCACAACTTTCAAAATAGAACTCCAAATTACTTCAAATTTGTTTTGTTGGATCAGAAATTGAATAATCTATCATTATAAAAAGTCAAATTATTAAAATAATAAGAGAATAAATTATAATTAATTTAATACATTTATATATCTTATAAAATAACTTTAAAAAAATACATAAATGTAAATAGAGATCTTTTCTCTTATATTTTCATTCTTAAAACATGTTTATGATCTCACTTATAATTAGGATTAAAGATTATAATATTTAATTATTTATAATAATCCATAAATTAGTGTATGTTAAGATCATAACATAAATTAATACAAAATAATAGAAATATGCTTAAAATATGAAAACATGCATGTATTTGGGATAATTAATGCCTTTAATTGCATTTATAATTATGTAGTTAATGTAAAAATAGCATGTTATCACTGCGGTAACGCCTTTGCGTTACCGCCCCAATACTCTTACCAGGGCCCACTAACCCGTGGGCCCTTCACATACCAGCCCCCCCCATGCCACATGGCGCCCCTCACGGGCACTCGAGTGGACCCGCGTGGCCTCCTACCAGGTGTCTGCGCCCGGGGCACCAGTTGTGCCTCGCGCGGGCCATGATGCGGCCCTGCCACGTGGCCTTAGTGCCACGTCGCATCTGCGCGGTGGTCCCGCGCACCACGTCAGCTTGCGCGCTGGTCCCGCTCGCCACACCAGCTCCTGCAGGTAAGTAAACTCCTTTTTTTGATTTAAATAAGGAAATACTCATTAAAATCAGATAAAAAAATTGGAAAAAAAGCATAAACTCAGAAATTCATAACTTTAAATGTAGAACTCCTTTTTAATCCAAATTTTGTCCATTAAATCACAATTCTCTTCCTTCTTAATATCATGTCATTTAAAATATATTTTCAAAGAAGAAATTAAGATGAATTAAAAATTAACTTAACTCATTTCTTAAGAAATCTTCTTAATCATACGCTCCAGAATGCACCAATTCACATGCGCGGTTATAAAAATATGAAAAATCAATTTTAACTC
This sequence comes from Lemna minuta, assembly GCA_024174645.1. NCBI lineage: Eukaryota > Viridiplantae > Streptophyta > Magnoliopsida > Alismatales > Araceae > Lemna > Lemna minuta. Next base: position 22,980,450 of record CM044103.1, on the reverse strand, counting down.
CAAATTAATCCAAGTTTATTCCACTTGATCACAAATTATATTATCTATCATTCTAAAAAAATCAAATTTAATAAATTACAACAGATTTAATTTCTATTTTAAAAATTACATTCATTTCTTTAAGATTTTAAAACTTAAATAAATGTGTATAAAATGATTTCTCTCATTATTTAACTATAAAAACTAATTATAATATGAAGTAAAGATGGGTTATGAAATTATTTATCTTTAATTCATCAAAATTAACCCTAAATTAATATATTTTGAGATTATAATAATTTTTTTTTAGAATGATAGATAAATACTCATAAACATGATAACATGCCAAGGAATGGAATCTTTTATGCCTTAATATGCATAAATAATCATGTATTATCATGTCAAATTAGCATGTTATCACGCACATTATGAGTAACGCATCAAACCGTCGCCGTTTGATCTTACTCGAACACTCCAAATGTGTTTCATCAGTTTTAATCTCAATTGTTATAACTCCTCAGATCGACGACTGAGATTAAATCATTTTAAAATAATTCACCGACGAATAGATTTGCACCACATACCCCCTCGTCTCCCGCCTTAAGTGATGATCGACAATTGCGATTAATCAGATGATCAGACGCTCCACATTCTGCCCCATCACTTGCGAAAAAACTAAAAAGTTATTTGGTGGCGTATGACCCCCGTCGCTACTAAGACACAATACCACGGCACCGGAGGAGCCCTTTTGCGCGCGCGGATCTATCCGCTTATCTTTATTTCTTTATTATGAACTTCTGACCTGTACGTGTTTAAGCGGGTCCTCGCTTATTTCTCTCTCCCTTTAAGGCTTCGGGTGGGTTCCTTCCCTTTTTGGGATCTCATTCGTGAAGCCCTTTCTCTTTGTGAACCTTTATTTTCTATAAGTACTTTAGGTTTTGAGTTGTGGGCCCCAAGTGGGCCCTTTACCCTCTCGGCCCATTATGAGCTCTATAAGAGGGAAAGTGAACACCCCCCTGACGTGTCATTTTCGTGCGTCGTTAAAGCACAAAGACGATGGTCAAACAAAATTTATAAAACCCAACTCACAAAGACAAGATATAATCATCAAGTACTGGGTAAGTATCAAGTCGATCCACAGAGAGCAGTGTTGACTTTAATCGTAGAGTTGACTTGGTCAAACTTTGGTTTAAAAGGAGTTTTAAATAAGAGAAAATAAGATGTGATGAATAGAAATGATATTAATAGACTAAATAAGAAGTTTTAAGAATTGAAATCTCGGATTTGACAGAGAAAAGTCAAAAGTCAAAGTCAAAGCATTGACTTTGACCAACAGTAGGTGTACTGTAAAATCAGATAATCAAACAAAGTCAGAAGGTTACGAAAATTAGATATTTGGAAACTAGAGAGAAAATGAAATTTATTAATATATATTTCGTAATTTTTAGATAAGAAATGGATTTATTATGAATTATTGAAAATTAATGATCAGAAAATCCCCGAAATTAACACCTCAGAAGAAATTTTCAAATTGACTGCCCAAATGAAATCCAAATCTTGCAATTTCTATGTCAGTGGAAAGCTAAGAACCAGAGGAATCCAAAAAGACCAAAAATATCAAATTCTGATTTGTAAATCAAAAGTAATTGACCCCGAAAGTCAACATTTGACTTCTGATGAAAGATGAACAGTTCTTGGTCAAATGTCAAATTGGAGGGTCAAATGAAGTCAGAATTTGATGAATTTACTATCCACGGAAAGCTGATGAAAAGAGGAATCCAATGAAACCAAATCAAGTGATTTGGAATTATAATCAAAGAGATATCCTATTTTCAAAACCAACGTCTTTTCGGACTAAAATTTGGGGAAAATGAAGAACACTATGAACTAATTTGCAAAATTAAACTTCTAAATCTAATAAAAACTCAAGTTACCTCCTGATAATCAATCAAATCTCACTACTAACCCGATTTCCGCAAGGATGGGGCTCCAATTCTCGTGGATTGAAGCAAATTTGCTCGGATTCTTCCTCGTGGACGTTCGGAATTCAAGGGAAAAATTCGATGAAATCAAGGAGAAATTTGTGATCAATCCCGCTCCAATGCTTCGAAATCGAGTCTAAACGCAGGGGGATCACGATGAACTAGAGATCTTCCTCGAAACTCGCTTAATTTCTTCATGAGTCGATCAAAAGTTCAGTTTACAAACGGAGAGAACATCTATTTATAGAGAAGTTTGTGCGAAATTGGTGAATCGTGGCCCACGACGCGGATTTCACTCGGTGTGATTTCAGTCGTCGGATCGTGCGAAATTGGTGGCTCGTGACGCGGATTTCACTCCGTGTAATTTCAGCCGTCTTATTGTGCGAAATCGTGGCCCACGACGCGGATTTCACTCCGTGTAATTTCAGCCGTCGGATTGCGCGAAATCGTGAACCACGACGCGGATTTCTCTCCGCGTAATTTCAGCCGTCGGATCGCCCGCTTTAATCTCGACCATTGAATTGCGCAATTTAATCCCGGCCGTACAATTGTGCGATTTAATCCCGATCGTTCGATTGCGCGATTTACTCTCGACCGTCTGATTGCGCGATTCAATCCCGACTGTCCAAATCACTATTCATGCCACGTAGGCACCACGTAAGCATCCATGTGGGCTTGCGTGGCCCCGCCGTGTGTCTGCATTGTGCCACGTCACCTCTGTGGGTCCCGCGCAATTAAATAAATGCTAAAAAATGAAAAAAAAATCCAGAAAATTCTAAAAAATCAAGAAATTCATAAATTCATTCATATAACTCCTTTTTAACTCAAATTTTCTCCATTGGATCACAAATTCCTTCATCTTTAATATTATGCCATCTGAAACTACATATTAAAAGAATCATATAGGATGAATTTCAAATACACATAGGTACTTTCTTAAGAAGCCTATTTTCTATCATCCAACATTCTCTTATTGAAATTAAATCTTCTAATCATCTACTAAAGTCAAAGTCAATTAAGGGAAGTATTTAACCTTGTAAAAGGATTAATCATCGAGAAAGCACATAATTAACCCTAATTTAGGCATAAATATGAACTTTAGTAGAATGGCATACCAATGGAGAAAATTCATAAAAACTATGATAACACGCATCATATTCACATAAAATACGCATGAATATGAGTTAAATAGGATAAGAATTTAAGTTATAAATGCATGTTATCACCCCCCCCCCACAAACCCTAGCCGCCATTTGAGAAAAGAAAAGAGTCATCTCCATCTCGAGTGGCTGCTCACGGAAGGCCGGGGAAGGAGTCCAACCGACAACGCCGTTGCCGCAGCCGCCGCCGCCGCCTTGACGACCGCCGCCACTCCTTGCCCCGGCCACGGGTTCTTCTTCGTTGTGACAAGACTAAATCGTATGGTCGTTGAATGCACACGATTCAATGTCAAAAAAAATTCCTAAACTTATCAATTTATGATTAATCAAAGTAATTCATTAGTATAATGGTAATTAAGGGTCGAATCAACAAAGAATTAGGGAAATTTGAGAGATATCTTTGAAATTCGGTCAAATCGGATGATAAAATTAGATTAGAAATTGGGTAATTTAGTATATTAAGAAAGATACCTCAATTTTGAATCCACGGAATCAAAAATCAGGTGATTTGGATGAGAATTC
>CM044103.1:22954374-22976307 GCA_024174645.1 Lemna minuta | reverse complement strand
TCAGCCCTACCATCCTCCCCCGACGCCCTCCGTCATCTCCTCTCGACGTCCCGTCTCCCTCCCTTCTCGTCTCTCCCGTGCCAGCCTTCACCTCCTTCCTCAACGGGATTTCCCCCTCCCCCTCCCCCGTCCAGCCGGACCCACTTACCACCCTCGCGAGTTCAATCTCACCCAGCCGCAATTCCCCCCGCTCGCCCCTTCTCCCGGACGTGCGCACTGCCCATCCACGTCGCCACCTCCCGAGCGCCAGCGCTATTCCAGAGTCGCCCACGACCGCCTGCAACGGAATTCGCTTCACCGTGACCTGCTCAAACGGTCGCGCTGATCCAGGCCACGCCCGCGACCCGAGCTCCGGCCACACGTGCAACCTAGCCACAGGCCCAGCCCGTGCCCGCCCAGTCTGCGTCCGTGCCCCTGCAGATTCGCACCTGTGAACAGCCCGGGTTGCGCCAGCATACGGTCACCCGGCCATCCCCACGCCTGGTCCACAGGATGCCCCCAACCGGAGCCTCGTTGCGTCCGCGCTCGTGTTCATACTAGGCCACTTCGCGCCCTGGCCGGGCCATGCCCGCTTCCCCTCTAATGTCGTCTCCCCTGCTCCGATCGACACGGTCAAGCCGACTCTCCCCTACGCCACGATCCACCGGGCATCCCGCCCCGCAGGTTTACTCGTCTCCACCGCCTTTGGACGACATAGGTAGGGTAGCTGATATAGGTTCGAGAATCTTCCCGCGTACCTCAGGACCGACACTGAGCGTGAGCTGCAGCTTCGGCTACTCCACGATGAGCCACTCCACGCCTCCGCACGTTGGTCGAGGGGATCTAATCCTACCCATCATCGCGAGTTTCCCCGGGTCACCCGGCATCGACATCGTTGATCGACATGCCTGGCTGCACTTAGGATAGGGCTAGGTATTGTACATAGGGTATAGGATTCGCCTACCCGTAGGCTAGGTTAGACCGCCCTATCTTCAGTCAGCCTCAGCTCCATTGATCAGGCACGAGGGTTTTCACAACCGTGTCCTGCATCAGTATTTAATTCAAATAAATCCATTTTAAATAAAAAAAATTTTAAAAAAATTTAAAAAAAATCAAAAAGTTCTAAAATATTCTTAAAAAATCTCTAAAAATTAGAAAAATTCATATCTTTTAAAATATAACTCCAAATTAATCCAAAGTTATTTTATTAGATCAGAAATTAAATTATCTATCTAAAAAGTCAAATAACAAGAGAATAAATTTCTATTTCAAAAATATACTCATTTCTTTTAAATTTTAAAACTGAAAAAATATGCAAGTATATATAAAATGATTTCTCTAATTATTTAACCTTAAAAACTAATAATAATCTCAAGTAAAGATAGGTTATGAAAATATTATCCTTCATTCATTATAATTAACCCTAAATCAATGCATTTTGATATTATAATGAATTTTTCATAGAATGATAGATAAACACTAAAAAATATGATAACATATATTAGAATGGAATGTTTTATGCCTTAATTTGTATTAATAATCATGTATTTATATGTTTAGTTAGCATGTTATTAGTCAACCTATACTATAGAATCTAGATGACTATAGTTAAAACATCGAGAAAGTGTGATCATCAATTTTACTTCACATTTTTAGCTACAAGATCAAAAGGTGAAAGGATTATCTAAGGATATTCTATAGACTATTTACCATGATAAATGATGGTTCATCATTTTTACGGACATCACTTTCTATTAAGCCGTCTGATAACATGTAGTATACACCTATACTTTTCATGGCTATTAATGCATTTAAGGCACAATTTAAATTTTTATATACATGTTATCATATTATTTACTACATTTTCATTATTCTAGGAGATTATCTCAAAAATCCCAAAATGTATTGTTTTAAAGGCTAATTTCACATAGTTTATGAGCTTGAATTTTAAACTTTAAAATATTCTTAAATTAGCATCATATTATTTGAAATTGTAGACTTTTTCTCTTTAAGTAAATTTAGTGAATTCTAGAGTTAAATATTTTATTTTGTTGCTATTTCTAAAACTAAATTGCATAGAATAATATTTGAATTAAGAAAAAATTTAGATTAGAAAGGAGTTTCAGTTTAAAAAATTTGAAATTATTTTAATTTTTAGGGATGGATAGTTGCAATGTGCCACAAAAGAAATTTTTTTGAATAGTTTTTGAATTTTTTCTTAATTTAAATTAGTTAAAACTATTAAAAGTGAGGTTTTTTACGCTGATGTGGCACATTGCGGTTGTTCATCTTGATTTAATTGGGGGGGAGGGAGACTAAATGGTAGTCTCATACCAGACTTTGATTTTGTTTATCCATTGTGGTCTCCTCCATATAAATCATAGTCCTTCATTGAAGAGGTTAAATGCTTGAGATCAAATACAATTAATGGACTCACAATCATGTGGAGTGCTTGATCAACATCCAACGAATGATGTCAAAGGAGGACATGGCAGAATCGTGGCACTCTATTGGTGATCAATTGGTCACAATATAATGATGTCGATTCACCCTGTATCATTTACTCTAGTCCATGGATTGCATCTAAAGAGGTGAACTGATGGCCAGCCCTAATCCCATAGTTTTTTTAATTCTCTCTCCTCAATGATAATTGTGTTCTTGGAAAAAACCCAATTGATTGTATTATTTGGATAACTCCTTTCTTGAATCTCTTGGCTAAATTACAATCATAGTGCATCCAAAGAGCATTAATAATTAAGATGTTGATGAAAAAATAAGGAGAAATCTTTGCTTGAAATTTGAAATTCCATTTTAGAATTGCAAGTTGACAAGCCCTTGATCCAACAATGAATTGAATCAATTTCAACACAATAGTGGGTTAGTCATTACTTATTCTCTCTAACTTAACATCATTTGGTGTTAGATTTACATTTTAAATTATAATTTGATAGAATTTTTAAATTTTTATCACTTTCTCTCATATCATAAGAAATTTTCTCTCTCAAACTTCTCTCTTTGATTTCTCAATGGATTTAGATTCAATTAACAAGATTGTTGATTTCATAAAAAGATCTTTGAGTTTTATCTTAAAATCAAAGTTTTCCACAATTTCACATAATTTAATCTCAATTTAAAACATCTAAAAAAGAAACCTTAATTCTCTATAAATTCTAGCTTTTCTCACAATTATGCTAAAGTAGACGTGATTTATCTTAATTATAAGTGAGTTTAGAATGATTTTTTGATGCACAGAAGTGTGTTTTCAATGACTGCATGACTAGGCTTTGTCAAAGTCCCTTACTTCTCACAATCTAGAAGCAATTTTAAAATAGGCAAAAACATTATTGCTAACAAGCAATGGGATGAGAGAGGAGAAAGAGAGATTGTTTTGATAGAAAGATGAGAAAATAGATGGCAGTAACAATCGATAAATGCACGGAGAGGGTGAGAGTGAGAGATACACGCAGAGATGATGTCAAAGCTACTACAATAAAAGAAAAAGAAAACACGTATATACTATATATAGATATGTTCCCAAACCAAAATCCAATCTATATCTTTGCGCAAACCCCGTTGGTGTGTCCGTCCTAGGGCAGGTGATGCTCAATCCGCTTCGATCACGATGTTTTCTTACTCCCTTCTCTACTACAAGGTTGAGTATCAAACAATGCTCCTTCTTGGGCCTTGACTTCCTCTCCCTTTCCTTCTAGTAGTTTGATGCTAAGAGAGAGCCAAAAACATAAAGAGAGAGAAAATGAAGGCTTCTATAGGTGGGTTCCTAGGGTTTGAGTGTAAAGAGGGGTAAAAGAGTTCAATCATTAAAATCATTTTTTGCAGCTCGATTATTTGATCAAAGGGTACAGATAGATAGAGAGTTAAAAAATGAATATAAGCATAAAATTTCAGCTGAAAACTTCATCTAGATCATGAGATATCATGATTTTAATTTACAGAAATCCTAACCGTTGATTGAGATCGTGCAGAGAGGCATTTCTATGAATTTCCAACTTAAATAATCAAAGAGATATTTTAATAAATTTTTATTTCAAAAGTCGGAAGAGTAGTTTTGTAAATATTCTCGAAATCGAAAAAAGTCCCTAAAAATTCTCAAAATATTCAAAAAAACTCCCAAAACTTAGAAATTGAATATCTCATAAAATATAATTCTTTTTTCAACGAAATTTTCTCTATTGGATCAAGAATTTAATCATCTATCTTTTCATCTAAAAATATTAAAATCATAACAAAAATTAAGATCTCATTTAATAAAAATTAAGTTTAGTACAATCTCCTTAAAAATAGGGAGGTTGACTCAATATTTGCTCTAACTAAATTTTAGATCATCCAAAAAACCGAGCAGTAAGAGTGTAGGCAAATGGTCCGTGCCTCTCTGGAAACATATACAAATTGAAGTAAGTGTTTGACTTTCTGACTAGTCAAAGATAAGATGTTGATGGGTAAACAGTCTGTCATTTAGTCAACATTCTGATTATCTGATGTCAACGTGCCTTTCTTTGCAATGTTGGGCGATCCAGTCTCCCAGCCAGTAAACTTTGCCGGTGATCATCATCTTCATTATGATGGGAGTCAACAGAAGATGCAATCGCAGTGCCAGCACAACGGGTGGTTCTCACACTGCAGGAGATGGCGGGAGGCATTAGTTGATTTTGGCATGCTGGGCAGCTATTTTGGCAGTGATTTGCTGCAGAACCATTGATGTCCAAGCATTCTGCTTCTTCAGCCTGATGATTATTGTCACCATGGATGCTCCATGGGCAGTCATAGCTTTGATTTTAATTTCTGCCTTATCCATCTCACCAATGGGAAACTGTTTCGGAGTCAATGTTTGAAATTAAGGCCCGAATGAGTGGCTGTGGTAGCAGATTGTCACAACCTAATTGTATCCAACACATGCAATTCCAGAATCTTGAAATGAAATATATTTCAAAGCACTGAAAACGATACTCTCATTTCCAAATGTGCAGAAAGAGAAAAGAAACATAAGGAGAACAAAACCGAATGTAGAAGAAGAGAGAGTCATTGTGATACAGAGGGGAAAATGTAGAGATTAAAATCAATAACTTTATCTTCATTTGGGATCCCATTAATAATGTTTTTGTTAAGGAATCTAATCCAAGAGTCCACATCTCCTATTGATCATGGCTGCGGATACAGAATTATAAAAATAAAATTTCCAAAGATTCGTCAACTATTCATATGCTGCCTCTATGGATGATCTCAAATTAATAAAATGGTGATCTCAAATTAAGCTACCATCAGCTGAGAATACAAAATGTTACTAATCTAAAGCTTAACTGTTGTCAGATGAGCAAACTTAAATAGTCTTCAATCTACCACCTACAGAATGCAAGAGCAAAAAGTTCTTCCAGTGCCCAACATCTTGTTTGCAAATCAAAAAGTAAACAAGTGAGCAATGAGTCTCATTGATTTGGAAGGTATATGCTGTATTATATATAAATATCATATATTCTGAGATCAATATAATATTAGACAGCAGATCAAAGCAGAAAATAATGCCTATCAGCAAGAGAAAACATGACAGAAATAATATTTGTGTTGATGACACTAAAAAGAACAAGAAAAAAATATTTGTGAGAAAAGAAACAATATTAATGTCCAGAAATAGAAACATGGTCAACGGTGATGCAAGGTATATGCTGGATGTTCTTCAAGTCCTCCCCATTCTCCTTGTTAACCTGAGAATAGAGTGCAGCCGACATATTCACCAGGGTAAGCTTTTTTAGGTTATTCAGGTTCTTCAAACCTTGTGGCAGCCTCGTCAGATTCTTGGAACCACACATCACCAAATTCTCCAGATGGGGCATCGCCCCACCATCCAATGTCCACTTCTCAAGCAGATTTAGATAATGGAGATTCAATGTTCGCAGCTGTGGAAAGGTGTTGTGAGGGCAGATCATCTCTTTTCCACAATATGCGTCCATCCTCAAGTCTAGTTCTTGCAGCTTCAATAGTTTTCCGAGAGAGGGCAATGGGTCCTGATCCACCCAAGTGTTTGATAGTTTGAGCATTGAGAGCTCTTGAGGCCACTGGTAGCTGAGAGTGCGGGGGAAACCTTGGAGCTGGCCGATAAGGATGAGGGTGTGAAGATGACGGAGGTCAGTTAGTATTGAAAGAATTGCGGGGATCGATTCACCTTCCAACTCTAGGGTGGTGAGGAGCGAGAAGCAAGGCAGTGCAACAGAGAGCGCTTGGTGATGGATGCTTTTTACGCTCGTTAATCGCAGTGTCCGGAGACTCACCATCTTGGGTAAGCTGCCGAATATCCAGTCACCGGCCACTGCTTCCTCGAGAACTTGCAATTTGGTCAAGCTCCCTAGGTGGACTTTGCACAGTTCCAAACCCGGAGGAATAAGTACATGGCGAAGGGTTTTGATCCTCCACATAGTGTTCAATCTCTCAATCAAAGTCTGCCTGATATCTAGGGTCTGCAAACGAGACAGCTTTTCAATAGAGTTTGGCAGCGATTTTATCCATGTGTTCCTGAAGCCCAGGTACCGTAGGTTGACCAGGTTTCCGATTTGATTTGGAACCACCAGGATTGGCGCCCCTTCAAAATCAATAACTTTGATAAGTTTCAGCTGGCTCAAGCACAAATCTATGGGTCGGGAACCGAAGTTGAAGCCCAGCAATGTCCGCAGTTTTGGGGTGGGAGGGTGCTGGGACATGAACTCCTCAGGGGATGTGCTTAAAGACAAATGTCGGGCGGATTTACAGGGAAGTATGTTAGGCTGCAACGTCATGCTACTGCAATCGAATAAGCCAAGCTCTGAGGCCTCTGCAATGGCCAGTTCACGGAGAAGGCAGTGGACACGGCATTCGTCGACATTCCTTGGGGACTGTTCTGTAACCTCAATGAGGCATCTCTCGATCAGCTCCTCTAAGTACTCCTCTGCAGACTCCTCCAAGGTGTTTCTCCGTTTTGTCCTCAATAAAACCCTCTGCAATCCACAACCTGATCAGCTTTCGTGCATCAATTTTCATGTTCTCTGGGAAAGCACCGAAGTAGAGGAAGCACCACTTGAGGTGCTGGGGCAGGTCTATGTAGCTTAATGCCAAGATTTTCATGCATTTCTTGCCGTCCTTATTGTGTAGCCAGGCAAGGGTCTCTGCTATTCTTCTCCACTCGGTGACTGATTTTCTCCTAGGTAAGAGAAATTCGCCAAGCACCCCTAGAGCAAGGGGCAAGCCCCCGCATTTTCTGACCATCTCTTTTCCTACCTCCTCTAACTCCCCTTTGCAGTCACTTCTCTCATCTACTTTGGGGAAGGCTTTCCTTAAGAAGAGCTCCCAGCTCTCCTCCTTATTGAGAAACCTCAAATGGTAGGCCAGACTAAAAGGGTTGAAGACCATGGGAACCTCCTGTCTGCGGGTGGTAATGAGGACCTTGCTTCCATTGCCCTCATGTGGGACATAGCACTTGATGAGATCCAATGGTTCTCTCTCCCACACATTGTCCATGACAATCAGATATTTCATGGATTGGAGCGACTGGCGTACACTAAACTGAAGTTCCCTCTGAGTCATCTTATTTAAGTCCTCTCTTCCTATCTTTGAAACCTGCAACACCAAGTCCTTGAGAAGTTCCTTCCCCTCGTATTTCTGGGTCATGTCAAGCCAGATTAAGCGATCAAAGTGGCTTGCAACGTGGGGATCCTCAAACACCTTCCTGGCAAGGGTGGTCTTTCCCAGGCCTCCCATCCCTACAATGGAGATCACAAACTTTTGCTTCACATTTTCACTGAAAAGCATATCCAAAATTTCCTTCTTCTCGTCTTCCATGCCCACTACACTAGAGTGGCATGGAACTGCTTTTCGCTCTCGCATGACTTCCTCATCCACACACCTCCTTTGGGGATCTGTGATTCTAGATATCAGATTGCTCTGCCAAATATCATCAACTGCAGCCCTCAGAGATTGTATCTCTCTTTTGAATTTGCAACGAGTGTGCACGCAGTTAGGGAGGTGAGCACAGAAGATGAACCTTGAGATGAAGCCTCTACGCTCTTGTTGCGTCCGCTCCACCTGGAGGAAGCGTGACTCAAGGAGGTCCTCTACCTGATAAGCTATATTCCTCACGTCCTTCACCCAATTCTCTACTCCCTCATTGCTCTTCTGCCCAGCATCCGCATCATTCAGGAACCAGGCCATTCGGCAGAGTTTATCACGAAGCCTTTCAACCTCTTCATCCACATTCTGTAAGCATCGAGCTTCTTGAGTGAGGAACTCACCGATTAATTTCACAACAAAGTGCACAGCAAGCACAGCCATTTCAACCTGTACAGAAAGATTTGATGATTCATGATGCTGCTTGGAATATATTGGAATTCATATGAAACTGAATGAATGGAAGAAGAAAAACAATATGAAACTAATCCAAGATAGATTCAAACTTAGACTAGAAAATGAAATAAAAAAATTATCCTGAAAACATTTTAAAATCTGTTTAAAGACATGATATCTAAAAGCTGATTATATCCTGGCCTCCTCAAACTCTCAAATCATTCTCAAGACAGGAGCACGGAATTTTCCAATGTACTAATGAGGCAGCATTGCAAAACATGAAGGAATCTAAAACAAAAAGAATATATGCGTGAGATCACATAAGATTACATCAATTGAAAACTGCTTTTTGGAGCACCGTTTGGGGTGCACCCCTCCCTCATATAAAAAAAATTACATCAGTTGAAAAAAATTGATAACATACCTAGAAGGGCTGTGAGCAATCATGCACTCAACATTTAACACAGAGAGACCACCAAACATTTTGGGCAGGCTTTGAATTCGTGTTCTCCATATGTTCAATCATGAGTTTGTTGGGCAAACTGAGGATGTGCCATATGAGTGTTGCTCTAACAGCAACGATAGACCCCCCTGAGATTCTATCTGCTTGTAAATTCAAAACAATAAATTTAAACCGATCCACCCCGAAGAATTCAACAGACAGTAGCGAACATGACAAGAGGTGAGGAGAGAGTTTCTGATGAAGATGACAGGGAGCATAAGGGTGAGGATACAACAGGGAGAAAAGAAGAGCGTCTCTTCACTTCATTGAGGTGAGAGCGGAGCTGGTTCCAGGGGGAAGCGAGAGAGAGAGAGTTGATGATCAAGAAGGGAGACAATATATTCTATTGGTTCATTTATGGTTGTTGTCAACCATGTACATCTATTTATGCACTTGAGTTCACAAATTAACACTTAAAGAAGATGACCCTAAAAAGGAAATCAGTTCGTATCAAAAACTAGTCGGTAAACTTTTATATTTATCTGAGATTCGTCCTGATATTTCTTACTCAGAAAATGTCTAAAGTCAACTTATGCATGGGCCTCGAAGTTCTCAATCTCGGGCTGCTCTCAAGGTACTTAGGTACTGTTATAAGTATAAGGACAGTTTAGACATTACATAAGCTTTTATTACCTTTATAACTAGCCGTTAGGAAAAGGGTTATAAAACCCAATGTAACTATTGGAATAATACTAACTTTTTCTCTTTCTTTTAACTCATCAACTGTCTGTATTCTCACCTGTCGGGATTACCCTAAGATCCATTGAAGGGTAAGAATACTTGTCATGGTATCAGAGACACGATCGGCAATCAGAGATTGACGACGCGACTACCGTTACGAAGAGCTTCCCGATCTGCGTAACTGCGGGAAAGACTGGTCGACCTCTTCCTGAGATATTCCAAAGCTGTGTACACTGCGGAATAGACACAAATCTGCAAATCCCGAATCTGCGAATCTGCGGGATTTTTTCCGACGAATCTGCTGCAAACAGAAAATCAGGTAAGGTCCCGATATTCCTCTACCTCTGAACTGCATATCTGCAGGGTGCTGAGCGGAAGACGTACCTCTGATTTACGGGTAGTTGAAAATTCGATTTAAGGGTATACGAGGAGATACGAAAAAGATGGAACAAACCTCGAACTCACCTAAGGAAAAAATTCCGCCGGTGACCACTGCTTCATCATCGATAAACCCATCTGCAACCATTAGACCTACCCTTGCCTTGTCTACACCAGGAATCACCGCCGTGATTCACTTGCCTGCCACGACCACCCAAAATTTATTCACGGACAAGAATCTCTACCACTGGAGGCGATTCATCTTACAAACTAGAAGGACATCTTACAAACTCTCGACCAAGTGATGACCACGCAAACTATTATAAATGGATCGATGAAGAAGATGTGTTATTCACGTGGCTACTGGATTCGATGAAACCTGAGATCAGTGATCAATTTATGGATCACGAATCTGTCAAAGATATATGGGATGAGGTAATTAGATTGTACTCAAAACTAGGAGATGAATCGACAATAGCAGACCTCAACAAGAATGCCATGGAGCTTCTCCAAGAACACCGGAGCGTGTTGGAATACTCAAACGAATTACAAGCTCTGTGGAAGGAAATTGACTTTTATCGACCACTTCCTACTGATCCTAAAGGACGGGAATATGCGTTGAAAGGAAGAACATATCGATTCTTAACAGGTCTAAGATCAGAATTTGAAACTGCGCGGAGTCTTCTGTTTAACCGGGAAAACCCCCTATCATTTAGTGAATCAGTAGTTCAGATAATTAGAGAAGAAGGTCGGCTCATGTCTATGAATATATCATCTCCTGCAGAAAGCCAAGCATGCATGCTGAAATCTCAAAGCATATCAACAGTTGGACAAGCATCCACTACAGGACAGTCACAATCATATAATATGAAGTCATCCTCCGCTCAAGCACCTTACCAAAAAGGATCACATCAAAAAAAGAAAGGAGATTCCAAAGATTCTCAATGGTGTGATTTCTGCCAACGCCATCGACATACCAGAGAGACATGTTGGAAATTACATGGACGGCCTGCAATCAGCCAAAGCCATATGATGCTTCAACAGAACAGTGGAACTTGGCAGCCTTCAACACATTATGTGGGTAATGTATTCCAACCGCCAGTAGTTAAAGGTGAGATGGATCTCTTAAGGGATAGAATAAAGCAATTGGAAGCTGAACTCATCAAGTCTTCCCCAATAATCGGGTCAACAACAGTAGCAAATTCTGGTAAGAACTTTATTTTCAATAAAATCCTTGCACTTAACGTCTCAGTAAAAAAATCAGACCTTTGAGAATTCTGGATATTAGACTCGGGTGCAACAGACTATATGACTCCCATACGTAGCTATTTTATCTCATATAGACCTTGCCCAAATACCTTAAAATTCCAGACAGCAGATGGCACGCTCCTCACAGTTGCAGGCATAGGAACAGTTAACTTACACCCAATAGGAACTGTAGAACATGTACTTTATGTTCCTAATCTGTGTATTAGCCTAGTCTCAGTTCAAAGGATTGCCTCCTTAAGTTCATACAAAATTGAATTTGATGGAATTAATGCGTTTCTTTGTGATAAGGTGCAAGGGTTGAAGACTGGACTGGGTAGGATTCATGGAGGCCTCTACTACCTACCATCATGTAGAGATACCCAGAAACCTAGTAGGAGCACATTCAACAATGAAGGGTGTTCATCTAATGCACTAGTGAGCATGGCTACCAGACATAAAGAGGAACATATATGGCTTCTTCATCAGCAATTAGGCCACCCTTCCTTTCAAGTCTTAAAGCTAATGTATCCAGAAGTTTTTCAAGGAATTCAGATTGAACATTTTGTGTGTGTCGTTTGTGAGAAATCCAAACATAAAACGCACTCATATGTATCAGAAAACTCTGAAAAAAGGAAAACTCCATTTGATCTTATTCATAGCGATGTATGGGGACCCGCACCATCAACTAATCTCCATGGGTTTAGGTGGTTCTTAGTTTTTGTAGATGATTGCAGTAGGTTTAGTTGGATCTATTTACTAAAACATAAGTCAGAAGTTACCTTGAAAATCAAACAATTTGTCCAGATGATTGAGAGACAATTTGAAAAAGGGATTAAAGTTATTCGCACAGATAATGCTAAGGACTTTATCAATCATGATCTACAAACCTTCTACTAAAATTTAGGAATAGTCCATGAGACCTCATGTGTATATACTCCTCAACAGAATGGCGTTGCAGAGAGGAGAATAGGGATTATTGAAGAAAAAGGTAGGGCCCTTCTAATTCATAGTAACACACCTAGTTTCCTTTGGGGGGAAGCAATGCTTACTGCTACTTATCTTACTAATAGGACTATAAGTCAGACCTTAAATGCACAATCTCCCTTACAACTACTCTCAACAGCTTTCCCTTTGCTCGAATTAGGTGATAGCTTACCAAAAAGGGTGTTTGGATGTGAGTGTTATGTAGACCTCTATCTAAATCAGACTAATAAATTATCACCTAGAGCAATTAAGTGTGTATTTGTGGGATATTCAAATACACAAAAAGGGTATAAGTGCTACTACCCTCCTGGACAGAGAATTTTAGTCTCCTTAGATGTTACCTTTAGTGAAAGAAACCTTTTTTATCAACAAAATCGTGATTTATTACCCATTGAGGAGAGAAGGGAAGGGTTAGATCCTCCGATTTGAAAGATACAACCGGAATCGCAATTAATCTATATATATATGATAACCCGAATGGATCTCGAAATGAAGAATTTGAGGGTGTTCAAAATTATAGTAAGGCACCTACTCAAGTAGGTGCCTTACTTGAGTATATGCAAGAAAAGGGAAAATAAAAGAGACTAGTCTTCCTTCCAGAGGGGGAACAGAGTTATCAATAGGCAAAGAGACCGGCACATAAGAAGAATCTGTACAAAGAGAAAAAACCAAGGACCCTGAAAATGACTTGAGACAATCAAACAATACACCATATCCCTTAAGTAGTTACCTTACCTTCTCAAAAGCTACTGATCAGTATAGAACATTCTTGACATCTTTACACCAAGAATATATTCCCAAAAACAGTAATGAAGCACTAGCTATTCCACAGTGGAAACAGGCCATGAAGGAGGAATTAGATGCTTTGGAGAGAAATCAGACATAGGAAATTGTACCACTACTATCTATGAAGAAACCAATTGGGTGTAGATGGGTCTTCTCTATAAAATACTTATTAGATGGGAGTATTGAAAGATGCAAGGCACGATTGGTAGCTCAGGGATACGCTCAAGTATATGGAATAGATTACGAGGAAACCTTTGCGCTAGTAGCCAAGATGAATACTGTAAGGATTGTAGTAGCACTAGCAGCGCAATTCAGTTGGTTATTGCAACAATATGATGTGAAAAATGCCTTTCTTCATGATGATTTAGAGGACGAAATTTATATGAAAGTTCCCCCTGGATACTCAAACTCATTAAACAATCAAGTATGTAGGTTACGAAAAGCCTTATATGGTCTTAAGCAATCACCTAGAGCTTGGTTTGGGAGGTTTTCACTTGCTATGAAGAAATGGGGGTATTCTCAGTCAAATGGAGATCATAGTTTATTTTATAAACACTCCGATAATGAGAAGATAACTATCTTAATTGTATATGTTGATGATATAATAATCACAGGAGATGATTCTGCAGAAAGAATCAAACTAGAACAAGAACTTATGGAAGAATTTGCTGTAAAAAACTTAGGTCAAATGAAATATTTCCTAGGAATTGAAGTGGCCTATTCCTCTAATGGTATTATTCTCTCTCAGCAGAAATATATAATAGATCTCCTAACAGAAACATGCTTTGCAGATTGTCAACCAGCAAAAACTCCTATTGAAGTAAAACATCAACTAACATGGACTGAAAATGAACCAGAAACAAATATAGGGAATTATCAAAGATTAGTTGGAAAATTGATTTATTTATTACATTCACATCCGGATATTGCTTATGCTATAAATTGTCTGAGCCAATTTATGCATAACCCGAGAGTATCTCACTTACAAGCTGGTCATCGAGTACTCAGATACTTAAAGGGAACCACGGGACGGGGACTATACTTCAAATGCCAAGGTTCGCTCTCCCTAGATGTATATACAGATTCTGACTTTGCAGGTTCATTAACCGATCGCAGGTCCACCACTGGATACTGCACATTTCTTGCTGGAAATCTAATTACGTGGAGGAGCAAAAAACAAGAGGTAGTTGCACGATCCACTACTGAAGCTGAATTTCGAGCCCTCTCACACGGACTGACGGAACTCGTGTGGATCAAAGGAATCTTAAAAGATCTTCAAATCAAGTTAGAAAGCCCAACAAGAATCTTCTGTGATAATCAATCAGCGATTAAAGTTGCTCACAATCCAGTACAACATGATCGAATGAAACATGTCAGTATTGACAGGCACTATATCACGGAGACGTTGGAGCAACACGGCATAGATACCCCCTACATTGCAACATCGGAACAACAAGCAGATGTACTAACGAAGGGATTACCTAAGGAGTAGTTTATGAAGCTAACAGGCAAGCTGGGACTGATAGATATTCATTCCTCAGCTTTAGAGAGGGTGTTATAAGTATAAGGACAGTTTAGACATTACATAAGCTGTTGTTACCGTTGTAATTAGCCGTTAGGAAAAGGGTTATAAAACCCGATGTAACTATTGGAATAATACTAACTTTTTCTCTTTCTTTTAACTCCTCAACTGTCTGTATTCTCACCTGTCGGGATTACCCTAAGATCCATTGAAGGGTAAGAATACTTGTCAGGTACCTTAAAGGAACTACTGGACTCAGTCTCACCCTCAAGAAGACAGGCAAAATTGATTTTATTCTTTACACTGATTCTGACTATGCAGGATTTTAGCTTGATCGCCGATCTACTACTGGATACTGTACAGTATTTGGGGGCAATTTGGTTACATGGAGAAGCAAGAAACAGAGGGTAGTCTCAAAGACAAGCACAGTGGCAGAATTTAGAGCACTGTCAAGTGATATAAATGAAGTCCTATGGATGAGAGACATTCTTAAGGATCTAAACATCCCCTATGAGGAACCAATCAAAGTGCTCTGCGACATTAGATCTGTCATCAGCATTGCACATGATCCAGTATATTAGGATCGGACTAAACATGTGAACATCGATTGTTTCTATATTAAAGAGAAACTGGAGGAGAAAATTCTGAGGACTGTTGATGTCGACACAGCAGATCATTTTGCAGACATAATTACCAAGGGCTTACCCATCAAGGCATTTTCAAGTCTGATCTCCAAGCTCGGAATGAGCAATATTCATTTTGAGCTTGAAGGGGAGTGTTAGGAAAATAGAATTACTTACTCTATGACCATGTATCTCCCATAATTGCATTTATGTTGTCTGTGTAATTGCACTCATGCCTTATTCCAGGTGACTGTTGGAGAAAGTGACCATTAAATTGTAACGGTCACCTCACCTTGTACAAATAGACTTTATTTCATGAATAAAATTGTTAGACTGATATCAACTTTATTTCCCTTTCGGATGTAAGTGGCCTTGGCCCATCTAGAGTAAGTGACTTAAGTGATCTTTTTTTTATATTCTCAAATAAGTTAGAGGGGGGGGGGGAGGGCGAGAGAGAGGAATAATTAAAATTCAAGATAAGTATAAAGAGAGGTGCAGAATCATATAGAGATACACTGGTATAAACAAAGAAGAGAGAGGAATATAGAAAATAGAGAAAGATGCAGGAGAAGATGGAGTGAGAACAACTCGGAGAGAGGATTTGGAGAACGAGAAAAGGAAGTATAGAGAAAAGAAGAAAGAGATATAGGAAAAGAAGCATTGAGGGGGGGAGAGAATAATTTAGTGAGACGCTTGAGAAGAGGTGTGTGCAAGTGAGTGACAGAAAGAGCCAGAGATAGAAAGGATGAGAAGAGAGAGAGGTGGGGCAAGAGAGAAGGAGATAGAGATCTAGAGAGAGTGAGAGGGGGAGAGAAGAATTAATAGACAAATATGAACACATTGGGAGAGAGAAGCACTTTTTTTTAAAAGGAAGGGATAAGCATATTGAGAGAGAGTTTTTGCATGAGAGCCGGATTTGGGAAGAGAGGATAAAGTTAGATGAAATAGGAATAACAAGAGAGAGTAAGAGAGAGAAACATATTGAGAGAGTGACTGCACTATATAAAGAGACATGAAATAGAGAGAGAAGCATAGAGAAGAGACAAAGAGATACATGAATAGAGAGGGGGAGGGGAACGAGAAGAATTTACAAGGATAGAGAGAAGAATATTGATCGGGGAATACTGAGAAAAGATAGGGAGAAAGAGAGTTGGAAAAATAGGGAGAGGGGTTGAGAAGAATTTAGAGAGAGAAGCACCTTGGTAGACTGAGTATGTGAGCGAGAGATAGAAAGAGATGAGAAAGGACAGAACAGCGAGAGGAATAGATAGAGGCAAGTAGAGAATTGGAGACAGTGAGACGATGAGAGAAGAATAAAGACAAGAAATAGGGATAAGCGAGAGAGAGAGAGAGAGAGAGAGAGGAGAATATAAAGACAGTGAGTGATAGAAAAAGATAAGAATTGAGATAAGGAGAGGGAATGAGATGAATTCAAAGAGAACATGAGGAGAAAGGGAGAAAGAGATATCTGAAAAGAGGGAGGGAGCAGGAAAAATTAAGAGGGAAGAGCACATATACAGAGACATTAGCCCAAAGAGAAGGGAATACATGGGGGGAGGGAGAAAGAGAGGCATAGAATGCAGGGAGAGAGAATTAGATAAAATGATACAGAGAAAAAAGAATAGTAAGAATGATCTGAATAGAGAGAGAGACCGTGTGTGGAGTGAGAAGAATCAAGAGAGAAAGCGAGTGATAGAAAGAGATAGGAATAGAGTGGAGAGGGAAGAGTAAAAGAAAATATGGAGAAGTAAAGAGAGTGACAGAGAGGAGGAGAGGGAATTAAAAGATTTGAGACAAGATATCCTTACATATTATAAAGAGAAGCATATTAAATAAAAGAGAGACGGACATAGAGTGAGTGACTGAGAGAAAAAAAAAGAGGAAATGAGGAAACGAGAAAATAGACGAGGAGAGGGAGTGAGAATAATTGCGAGAGAAGATTGGGCGAGACGACGAGAATAATTCCTTGAGATAGGTAAGACAAGAACGGGAGAGAGAAACTTATAGAATCGAATTAAAAATGCAAACTGAATCAAATCACAAGTAGACCGAAGTCAATTGAAGCAAATAACAATAACTCACATGTGTAAATGAGCCATAAAACTCAAAGGGAGTTAATCACAGACACAAACCAGGAAGAACTGGATACAATCACAAACATGTAGCATTGCTTTGAGGATTGAGGGAGTTCCTCAATTCGCTAGAGTCAAAGGAAAACCTAGAAAAGTGAAGGGATCATTGATTCATCATTTCTCACCGTGACAGAAGAAGAAAGGCCAAAATCTCAGACGAATCGTCGACAGAGAACGATCGCCGGCAAAGGCTGCAGAAGAGGAGAAGCCTCGGAGGGGAAAGGAACCAGCGTTCGCGAAGAACCGAGGGACAGGAGACAACGCAGAGGGGAAAGGAGTCGTCGTCGGAAAATGAATTGGAGGGGAGAGAAATGAGAGGGTTTCTCAGTTTTCGTGACGATGAAAACCCGGAAAGCGAGCCTTACACCGTTTCTTTGTCCTCAAAGCGGGGCCGCCGGAGCCGTTCCCGCGTAACCAATCGAAGTCCGGGATGTTAACCGTTTCTTTCCCTTAAAGATCCTGCCAACGCACGAGCCATAATTTTTCAGATTAGCTACGTTGAGAGAACAAAATAAATGTTATGTAATTTATTCATTGTAATAATATTCTTTTAGTTTACCGAAAATATTTCTCTTCCATTTTCGCTTTTTAAACGAAAGTGATTAAATTTCTATTCCATACCATACCAATCCGTTGGTCTATTAGACATCACCCCTCAACATAGCCGGTTCTTCACAAAATCCATTCACTCTGATTTCGCTGATAACTTCATAAATCAATTCACAATATTATTTGTTTGAACATTTTTATTTATTTTGCTATTGAAATTGTGGAAGGACTAGTTCTTTAAGAAAACACAACTTTTGGATTTACGAAATGATGATATAAGTGCCTAATCTCCTTTACCAGATATCGTCTTGGAGGTGACCGATATGCATCTAAATATAGTCATTGAATACGCAAATTTACATATCAAAAAAATTATACTCAACTCTTCAATTTTGGTTTTGGAATTTAAAATAGTGGCAAGTCAAAGTACAATCCACAAGAAAGAAGGTTGAAAGATTGAAATCAACAAATAATTTTTGGTATTTTTTATTAAGAAAACAAAGATGATTAATGAAAGGAAAAAGATATACATGAAAATGAAATGAACTAATCAAATATTTTCAAACTCCTTTCAAATATTGAAAACCCTTGATTGAGAGTGGAAAAGTGATTTTTTTGGGTTTTGAAGATATAAAAATATTAATGACACGATAAAGAAAATAGAAAAGATAGATAGAAAATGATTTAATATAAAGATTGATAACATGCTAATTAGACATGATAATACATGACTATTAATGCATATTAAGGCATAAAAGAATTCATTCCTATATATGTTATCATATTTATGAGTATTATCTATCATTCTATGAAAAAAGTCACTATAGTCTCAAACTACTTTAAATTATGGGTTAATTATGATGAATTAAAGATAAATAATTTTATAACCAATCTTTACTTGAGATTATAATTAGTTTTTAAAGTTAAATAATAAGAGAAATCATTTTATAAACATTCATTTAATTTTCTAAGTTTTAAAATCTTAAAGAAATGAATGTAATTTCGAAATAGAAATTATAGCTCTTATTTTTTATTAAATTTGATTTTTTATAATGATAGATAACTTAATTTATGATCAAATGAAAGAAATTTGGATTAATTTTGAGTTATATTTTGAAAGTTATGAATTTTCTAATTTTTTCAGATTTTTTCTAAATTTTTACTAAATTTTTACAGGATTTTTCGGAATTTAAAATCAAATTTTCTAATTAAAAATCGATATTTCCAAATTTTATAAGCGAGCATGTGACGTGGCACAATCTAGAGCATCCGATTGATCGTGATCGATGATCACACGCGGGATGTGACATGGCGCATCGTGGGTCGTCCCAAATCGTAATCGTCGATCTTCACTTAAGGCAAGAGGGTTGACGTAGCTAATTGTGCAGTCGTTAAAACACACAAATGCAGGTCAAACAAAATTTATAAAACCGAACTCACAAAGATAAAGATATAAAATCAAGTAATGTGTAAGTATCGCGTCGATCCACAAAGAGCAGGGTTGACTTTAATTGCAGAGTTGACTTGGTCAAACTTAGGTTTAAAAGAGGTTTTAAACAAATAAAAGTAAGATTTTATGAATAGAAATGATATAAATATAATAAATAAGAAATTTTAAGAATTGAAATCTCGGTTTTAAAAGAGAAAAGTCAAAAGTCAAAGTCAAAGTGTTGACTTTGACCAACAGTCGGTGTTCTGTAAAATTAGAGAATCAAAAGGGGTCAGAAGGTTACAAAAACTAGATATTTAGAAACTGGAAAAATAATGAAATTTATTGATATAAAATTCGTAATTTTTGAAGAAGAAATGGATTTATTATGAATTATTGAAAATCAAATATCTGAAAATCCCCGAAATGAACATCTCAGAGGAAATTTTCAAATTGACTGGCCAAATGAAATCCAAATCTTGAAATTTATTTGTCAATGGAAAGATAACCAGAGGAATCTAAAGAGACTAAAGTTATCAAATTCCGATTTGTAAATTGAAAGTAATTGACCCAAAAAATCAACTTTTGAATTCTGATGAAGGATGAACAATGCTCGGTCAAACGTCAAATTGAAGGGCCAAATAAACTCGAAATTTGACAAATTTGTTATCCACGGAAATCTGATGAAAAGAGGAATCCAATGAAACAAAAATCAAGTGATTTGGAATTATAATCAGAGAGATATCCTATTTTCAAATTCAGCGAGTTTTTGGACTAAAATTTGGGGAAAATGAAGAACACTAAGAACTAATTTGCAAAATTAACAATCTAAACTTAATAAAAACTCAAATTACCTCTTGATAATCGATTGAATCTCACTACTAACCCAATTTCCGCAAGAATTAGGCTTCAATTCGCGTGGATTGAAGTGAATTTGCTCGATTTCTTCCTCGCGGACTTTCGGAATTCAAGGAGAAAATTCGATGAAATCAAGAGGAAATTTGCGATCAATCCCGCTCCTATTGCTTCGCAGTTGAGTCTAAACACGGGGGAATCACGAAGAACTTAAGATTTTGCTCCAAATTCGCTGAATTGCGTCACGAATCAATCAAAAGTTAAGAAAGAAAGAGGGATACATTGTCTTTTTAAAGGGGATTTTGGCGCGAAAATTCGAGCCGTTTGATGCGGTCGTAGGAGTGGTTTGATGGCCACGATTGCACGGCGATGGTGGCCCTTTACTTGGCGGCGTCGTGGCTCCCAATTTGTCACTGAATCAGCCCCGATCGCAGGGCGATCGGGCCACGATCGTGGTTCAGCTTTAATCGCTGTCATCCGATCTGATCAGGTAGGTTGGGCGGTCCCGATTTCACGGTTTAGTGTCTGGTTGATGCACGATTGTCGTCCGTTTGATGAGGATCTGACCGTCCCGACGAGTCACCAGGTAAGCCATCGATCGCGATCGTCTGCTTTCTATCATGCCTTCGATTTGATAAAAACGGGAGTTTATTCAGGATGCCACGTGTCGTAAGGTAATCCAATCATCACGTTTCACTTAAGTGCGGATTTAGCGCACATGCTATTGATGTCGATCGGGTGGACTCCGGTCCATTTAATTGACCCACATCGTCTTGACGCCATCAAATCGAACGCTTACAGCACTGCCACGTCACCTGCAAAAGGTAAGAAATGTGTGGGACATAGTCCCACACAAGAATAAAGAAAGGAAATGACGCCTATAAGAGTTGGGGCGCGGTAATGCATTTGCGTTACTGATAACATGCAGAATAGAGCAAGAAAATATGCTCATCCTTGTGATAATATAGTTAAAAAAACTCAATATCATCTATGATGGTTGCATGTTATCATATGATTTTGCCAAAATGAACATTCTTGAGATAAATGAAGAAAAAGATTTTTTTTAATCATTAAGAGAGTTTTTTTTACATGTGTTGAATTCTCGGTTTTTTTTAAAACAAATTCCTTAAAATATATGACTTTCTATTCATTAAAAAAGTTTTTTTTAAAACTAAAGCCCTTAATGGGCTTGTCCGATTTAATGGGTTTCTTAGTATATGTGCATGATTTGTATGAAGAAAGATTCAACCAATGGCAAGTGGAAGCATGGTGTTGCGTGTAATGCAACACATATAGAGGAATAAAACACGTGTACCTCGCGCTTTTCACGGAAGTGCATCACCACCAATCGATAAGTATCAGAAAAATTTCAGACAATAGCAAGTGGAAGCATGGTGTTGCGTGTAATGCAACACACACAAAGGAATAAAGCGCGTGTACCGGGCGCTTTTTCAGCCTACATCTATCGAGAGGACGACTTGAGTGGATTGAGACCGTGGTCCAATCCGTTGGGTTGATCGTCGAGCTTCCCCTCGACGACCCATGGCCCAACGCCTACAAGGACGTGGACCTGGAGGACTCCCGGACTGACACTACTCGGCGCATTCCAGGAGCTACAGTGACGACGTGTGGGAAGGCAGTTGCTTGTTGGTATTAATAGATCATCACATCATAGTAGTCACCCCTAGGGTATCCATCCCCTAGTTCCCCCTTTAGTATCCCGTTGCTCGATTGGGTTCACCCACCCGGTCCTGCATCACTTAATTACCTAAGAATGGATGCTTTCAATAGAGAATATTTGGCGTTCTATAGGTTCCAAGAGGATTCTTCTCAAGATTTGGTTCCAATCTTAAGAAAAATGACTCCCTGAAATTCAATCATAAAAAAATCTAGACTTCAAAAAAGAGTCGCCTTATCTTCTATAGAAGATTACAGATAAATCA
>CM044103.1:22801963-22953874 GCA_024174645.1 Lemna minuta | reverse complement strand
GAGAGAGGAGAGGAGGAAGATGGAAGAAAAGAAGGAAGAAGAAAAGAAAGAAAGGAGAAAAGAAAGAGAGGAGGGGATTCTCCTCGCGACGGAAACTTCCGTCGCGAGAGAAGGATTCCCCCGCGCGCAAAAGAGAGGGGGAAGGGGAGAGAGAGAGAGAGAGAAGGAGAACGCGAGAGAGGAAACGAGAAGTGGAGAAAGAGCAGAGATTTCTTCTTCTTGGGTTTCCTTAACTGGAGCATCTCTTCTGGTGCGAAGTAGTTAGAAGAGCTTCGCTCATAGGATTTGAGGTCTTCATATCTTCACCCTTCATCATGAAGGCATTGTTAAGATGGGAGATAGATGAGATTTTTGCTTGTGATTGTCTTCATTGATGATAGCTTTGACTTGAATTGTCACCAGAGATAGTTTCTTCCATAGTTAATAATATTTAGATCTCTTCTAGAATTCTTTCTAAGGGAGGTTTTTAAAGAGAGAAGGATAATCACAAAGATGTTCCTATTAATTTTGAGATCATTATTTATAACTATACAAGGTTCCTATGATATAGTGGTTAAGGTTTGGAAATTAGGATCCTATATCAAGGAAGAAGGTGGTTGACTTGGTCCACTCAAAGAATCCTAAGTATCTAATGATAAATGGTTAATTACTTTGACCAAGTCAATCTTTAAATCAGTGTAAAATATTAAAAGTAAGGAAGACAATTCCCTTAAGATCTACACTCTCTTTCAAGTATTTACAGAGATCTTCTTCATCCATTTAATAAATGGATAATTTCAAGTTAATGGAGAAGGAGCAAGAGGAGGAGGAGGTTCACTTAGAACCCTTGTGTTCTTGTTTCAAAATAATTCTCCATCATAAACAAGGAGAATTTGGCGAAAATCCACGGGCCGTTCTTTCCGTTGCGAAGAACTGCATTTAAAGAGACGAAAAAAACTTTTGGTCGTTAGTTGAAGCGCCTATCACGATGGACGGTCGTGATCAAGCGTCCATCCATCGAATCGTTGCGATGATCCGATGATCGTCCGATCTCACGTGAAGGGTCAGGATGTGATCTTGTATTTGATGAAGAGGAGCATCGATTCATCGTGTCCATCGGATCTTCATCGAACGACTTTAATTTAATTCAAGGTCCATCGATGTAGATTAATATGGACCGTTATAATAATCACGATCGACGGTCGCGATTCATTCACTTAAGTGAATAAATAGCCACGTGCTTGATTTTTGATCGCGTGGACGTCATGTCCACCGCATCCACGCACGCAATTGATCACGCTTTCCATTTGACGCTCCACGTCGCGTGACGCTCCACGTCGCGCCACGCAGCCTGCGATCAAAGAAATCAACGGGAATTTAGTCTCACACGGAAAAGGATAAGAAGAATCGTGCATATATAAGGTGAGCTGAAATGGAAGGTTTAATAATTTGTCTTCCGATAATCGGAAGACCTGTATATATTATGTAAACTATATATGATAAATATAATATGTGCCACGTGTCACCTCCATGCCATGCAGGCGTTCGTGCGTGTCCACGTGGCCTTGCATGCCACGTCACATCCACTCGGGCCCGCGCGATAAATGCCCACTTTTTGCATTTATTTTAAATATTTTAAATGATAAAAATCCAAAATAAATTCATATAAATTCACGAAAAATTACAGAAAATTCCTATAAATTGTAAAAATCATAACTTTCAAAATATAACTCCAAATTAATTCAAATTTGTTTTGTTGGATCAGAAATGGAATTATCTATCATTTTAAAAAGTCAAATTATGAAAATAATAAGAGAATAAATTATAATTAATTTAATACATTTATGTACTTTATAAAATAGCTTTATAAAAATACATAAGTGTTAATAAAGATATTTTCTCTTATATTTTCATCATTAAAACATGTTTATGATCTTACTTATAATTAGGATTAAAGATTATAATGTTTAAATATTTATAATAATCCATAATTAGTGTATTTTTAGATCATAACATAAATTAATACAAAATGATAGAAATATGCTTAAAATATGATAACATGCACATATTTGGAATAATTAATGCCTTAAATTGCATTAATAATCATGTAAATTAGTGTATAAATAGCATGTTATCACATCACCACGCCATACCACCCCCAGGCGAATGGGCAAGTAGAGGTTAGTAATCGAGAAGTCAAGACTATTCTTAAGAAGATAATTCGTCCAGATGGGAAGGATTGGGCACACAAGCTCCCCGACGCACTATGGGCATACCGGACAGCATACAAGACACCCATCGGGATGTCGCCCTTCCGGCTCATCTTCAGGAAAGCCTGCCACCTCCCCGTTGAGCTAGAGCATCGGGCCTACTAGGCCATTGACGTGTCATTTTCGTGCGTCATTAAAACACAAAGACGATGGTCAAACAAAATTTATAAAACTGAACTCACAAAGACAAGATATAATAATCAAGTATTGGGTAAGTATCGGGTCGATCCACAGAGAGCAGGGTTGACTTTAATCGCAGAGTTGACTTCGTCAAACCTAGGTTTAAAAGGAGTTTTAAATAAGAAAAAATAAGATGTAAGATATGGAAATGATATAAATAAGGTAAATAAGAAGTTTTAAGAATTGAAATCTCGGATTTGACAGAGAAAAGACAAAAGTCAAAGTCAAAGCATTGACCTTGACTAACAGAAGGTGTTCTGCAAAATCAGAGAATCAAACAGAGTCAGAAGAAACAAAAATTACATATTTAGAAACTAGAGAGAAAATGGAATTTATTGATATATAATTCGTAATTTTTGAATAAGAAATGGATTTATTATGAATTATTGAAAATCAACTATCAGAAAATCCCCGAAATTAACACCTCAGAGGAAATCTTCAAATTGAATGACCAAATGAAATCCAAATATTGCAATTTATATGTCAATGGAAAGCTAAAAACCAGAGGAATCCAACGAGACCAAAATTATCAAATTCTGATTTGTCAATAAAAAGAAATTGACCCCGAAAGTCAACGTTTGACTTCTGATGAAAGATGAACAGTCCTTGGTCAAACGTCAAATTGAAGGGTCAAATGAACTCGGAACTTGATGAATTTGCTATCCACGAAAGCTGATGAAAAGAGGAATCCAATGAAACTAAAATCAAGTGATTTGGAATTATAATCAGAGAGTTATCCTATTTTCAAAATCAGCGTCTTTTGGGACTAAAATTTGGGGAAAATGAAGAACACTATGAACTAATTTGCAAAATTAAACTTCTAAATCTAATAAAAACTCAAATTACCTCTTGATAATTGATCGAATCTCACTACTAACCCGATTTCCACGAGAATTAAGCTCCAATTTGCGCAAATTGGAGTGAATTTGCTCGGATCCTTTCTCACGGATTTTCGGAATTCAAGGGGAAAATCTGATGAAATCAAGGAGGAATTCGTGATCAATCCCGCTCCAATCCCTTCGAAATTGAGTCTAAACGCAGGGGGATCACGATGAACTAAAGATCTTCCTCGAAATTCGCTTAATTCCTTCACGGATTGATCAAAAGTTGAGTTTGAAAGGGAGAAATACATTGGTTTTAAAGAGAGAATTGGCCCGACGATCATGGGCAATTGACGCGTTCGTGGGGGCGGTTTTCAAGCGTCGTGGAGGCGATTCCTTAGGCATGGGTCGTGGCTTCAATTCCGCGCCGATTTTGACCGGATTTCATGGTCAAAAAGCTTCCAATTTTTGTCACGATCGTGCCGCGATCGGGGCACGATCGCGCCGCGATCGGGCCACAATCGTGCGTCGATCGTGATCCTTGAGCTCTGTCGATCATCGTCGGCTCGGGTAGAGTCAATTCCGCGGCAGAAGGCGTGCAATCGCGGCTCGATCCCGCCGCGATCACGGCTCGATCGCGCAGCGATCGCGGCTCGATCGCGAAGTTCTTCCACAACATCTCTGCACCGTCCGATGCGAATCACGTGAGCCATCCGATGTCGATCAGGTAAACCGTCCGATTTCTATCGATTTTGATCAACTTGCAGCGGCCGTCTGATGGAGATCTATCGCCCTTCGATTTGATGCCGATCGGGAGGTCCTCGGGTTGCCACGTGGCGCGAGGTAAGTCGTCCGATCCTCGTCACTTAAGCCCTCTTTTTGCGCACGTGGTGGATCTGATGATCGCGTGGACTCGGGTCCACGCGATCGTAGCCGTCTTGATCACATCCGACGTCCGGTAAGCTGCCACGCGTCCTGCACAGGTAAGACCGTGTGGGAACTTAGTCCCACACGGATAAAATAAAGAGATTCTTTGCGCTTAAATAGGGGAGCGGTTATAGACATTAGCCAGTTCTAAGAATAGGCTTATATCTATAACCTATATTAAAAGTATATATCGCGCACACGTGTCAGCCACGTGCACACGTGTCAGCCACGCGTGGGCCATCGGCGGCCCTGCCACGTGGCCTCAGTGCCACGTCGCATCCGCCGGTGGTCCCGCGCGCCACATCCGCTCGCCACGTCAGGTACGCCTGCCACGTCATCAGTCGGGGGCCTGTGGACCAAAATATACCCCTTTTTCGCGATTTTAACAAGGAAATTAATCAAAAAATCACTTTAAAATTCAAATAAAAATCAGAAAAAGGCTGAAACTTCAGAAATTCATATTTCTCAAAATACAACTCCTTTTAATCTCAAATTTTCTCCATTGGATCACAAATTCTTTTCTTTTTAATATCATATCATTTAAAATATATTTTGAAAGAAGAAATCAAGATGAATTACAATTTACTTAAATCATTTCTCATTAAACATTTTAAATCATAAATTTCATCATAAAATCATCCTTCCAAACATTTACCAAAGTTAAAACTCATTCAAATAACAAAGATTAAATTCTATTAATTTAAACAAAAGATTAATTATCTATTAAGCATGAAATTATCCCTAATTTATGCATAAATATCAACTTTAGTAAAATGACATGCCAATGGAGAAAATTCCTAAAAAATATGATAACATGCATCATATTCACATAAAATAAGCATGACTATGAGTTAATTAGGGTAAGAATTCAAGTTATAAATGCATGTTATCAGCCATCAAAAAGCTCAACCTTCCACTAGACGAAGCAGGGAAAGAACGACTTCTCCAGCTCCAAGAGTTACAAGATTTGAGGCACGACGAATATGAGAATGCAGCGATCTACAAGGAGAAGACCAAGGCCTTCCACGACCGACACATCTGACGACGATCATTCCAGGTCAACGACAAGGTCTTGCTCTACAACTCGCGCCTCAAGCTCTTCCTTGGAAAGCTGCGCTCCAGATAGGATTGTCCCTATGTGGCTCTGGAATTTTTCGACGGCAGAGGGGTACTCATCTCCAACCCTAAGACCGATCGACCATTCAAGGTAAACGGCCATCCTCTCAAGCCGTACCTGACCTTAGAGCCACCCGCACCAGCAGATAAGGTAAATCTGTATCTTTCCGAGCACTCGAGGACGTGACGGTATCACCCTCGACCCATCAATAGTCGTAGGTTTTTTATTTAGTCTAGCTAAAGACGTTAAACTTAGCGCTCTTGGGAGGCACCCCAAGATTATCTCACCTTTTTAGTTTTATGTGTTTTTCAGTTTTTATACATCGAAGAACTACAATAGGAAAGGGCACGCCTGCACCGGAAATCCCACGAGCATCACGGACTAATGAGCTTTTCTAAACCTATCTCACCGCAGTTTTTATTGTTTTCATGCCATGATTCAATGAGTTTTTTACATTAGCATTTAGTTTTCATTGAGGGCAATGAAAGATTCTAGTTGAGGGTGAGGATTTAGAAAAAGCTCTACCATTTTTTCAAAAATTTTAAAAATTCTACCTTCTGAAAACTCCTTTTTTCAAAAATTTTGATCTAATCTACCCCACCTTAGAAGTCTTTTCATCTAGAGATCTGACCTACCAGAGATGTAGAAATGAGGACCTTATAGTCCATATGATTACATTTTGAGTAATAAGCCAAATGATCTTGAGAGACCAATGGATTAGAGTTAGTGGTTGACTTCTTTGGAGTTGGGTACCTAACAGGCACCAAGAAAAAAGAGTAATCAAACGTTGAAATGCTATGGGATTGAAAAGGAGAGTATTTGAGAGAAAATAAAATTCCATCCTTTACCAACTATTAGCCAAAACTGCTTAGTATGAGCAATTTCTTGATTCTAGACTTTCCCCTTTAAAGAGTGCAATGATCCATAAATTTTTGTAGCACCTATCATTCCTTATAGGCATGTAGTTTTCTCTTTCAAAGCAGTCAAGTAGTTACACCGATTTGTTTTAAAACTTCACTTTTGATGATGAACATTCCCAAGTGAAACCACATATCCATCTCACCTTCCATTTTTCTCCCACATGTACTTATACCTTCACTACACTTCATTCGCTACACACTCTCTTCAGAAATCCTAAAACTCCTCCACATCATCATTCTAGTCTTCTGAAATGCTTTTAAAAAAAATAAGAGAAGAAAAGAAAAGAGGAAAAAAGTCAAAAGAAAGAGAGAAATAAGAAGTTACAAGAAGGAAAATAAGAGGGAACATCTTCTACCTTTATCTTTACTGATGAACTAGAACTTTGTTTGTTTATATCATTGTTTGTGTGTTCTAATTCATGCAATACATTTATAATTCCTCACTTAGGACAGTAGTAAGCAAGGGTTGATCCTCAGGGAATCTAGGTAATGAGGATTGAGACTAAGGTAGAATAAGGGAAGAATTCCTATAGTTAGAATATTAGGAGTTAGAAGAGAAATTTTATATAGATAACGGATGTAATTGGTTTGATTATGTTTTTGTGGTTCTAATTAGAGGAGAAGGGGTGATAATTAGAAGGGTAGAGATTGAGTGAAGGTGGGAGAAAATGATGAAGGGGAGAGAAGAGAGGAATAATAGTATAGAGATAAACGACGATTTGGGTAGGATTTATGAAACCAAATGCAATAACCTACGATTAAAGTAGAATAAAAGGTCCTACATTATCCATGAAAAAGCTTACAAGAGAATCCCTCATCAGAATCTTCCCACAAACCCCCTGTTGGTGCCAATCCTAGGCCGGGTGGTGCTTGATTCGCTACGACGTTGATCTCCTCTTGTTCTCCTTCTCCAAAATAAACTCGAGCATCCGATGATGCCTAGCTTGAGCCTAAGCTTCTCCCCCTTTCCCTGGTGACCTGGTGTCAAGAGAGAGCCAAAAGATAAGAAAATTCAGAGTGGAGGAGAACTTTTAGCAGTTAGGGCTTCCCCCCAATCCGACGGGTGAGATTAATTTTCGTGAACTTCAGGAGTCCGATGGAAAGTTCAACTGTGCAGATGGGAAGAGCACAGTGAGATTAGTATGTCATCAAAATTTCAGCCTGATCGGACGACTATATCATGAGATATCAACCTTTCTTTTTTCGAGCATTTCTAGCCGTCGATTGGATGATCTCTTGCATCAGTAGGCCTAACGATCTGCGGCGATTAATTTCACTGCAGATCTCCTCTTTCAGCGAATAAGAGAGCGACACGTCACTCTCTTATTCCATGCTCAATCAACTCTTGCGGCGAGGGTTCCACGTCATCTGCACGGTAAGTAAATGACAAAACAAACTAAACAATCATAATAATAATAAAATAATAGGAAAACTGAATTAAAATTGTTGCTTCCATATTGCGACACGTGTCACAATCTGGTAGCTTCTATTTGACTTACCTTGCAGATCCAAAAATTGTAGATATGCCCCTGGCGCTCATAAATATGCAATAATCATTAGATTAATTAGAAATATGCTCTAAAAAATCATTTAAATCACTTATAAAATCCAAACAAAAATATATTTTGCTTTCAAAATTCATTTCATTGCCAATTTATAATCTAAGAGAGATAATCAAATATTATAAAATCCAGGAAATACCATAAAATTATAATGAAGCAAAATTAAGCAATTTTAATCATAATAACACATAAATATATTCCTTTTAAGCCAAATGTTCATGAAAAATTCATAGTTAAAGGTCATAGATTTTATGTGGTATCATCTACCTCCACTATCATCTCCACCATCTACCCTATCCATCATCATCCACCTCACTTGGGAATATAATCATCATAAGTGGTACCTTCTTTGATTTTTATCCACTTTGTTTTATCAGCATATTTGCTTTTAGCCAAGTTATACCTTTAGAATTAGTATCTTTTCTTTCCTTCAGCCTCCTCACACAATGCATCCAAAGATAGGAATCCTTTTGAAATTGCACTCTTTTAAGGAGGAAAATGAGTTGAGGGGAATTCTAAGTACTAAGTAGCCTCCATTTTGAGGGAAGGAGTAATGTGTTTATGGAGAGGGTAAGGAATTACATCCACTCATGAGAGAGTGAGTAGATTTTCAGCACCATAGCATCACACCTTAGATAGGCTCACCTTGATTATAATCAAGAATTAGACTTGAGCATTAGCCGATGAGCACTACCCTAACATGCACTAGAGAAGTCAACCAAGAGATGGAATCTAGATCATTATGGCCTACTGATGTAACACGACAGATGCCGGGATCGCGCGGCTCGTGTTACAACACAAGGAACGGGGCTAACTAACGACTAAGATGCACGAAAATGTAATGATGCGAATTTTCGAAATAACGAGAAGCACAGGAAGCGGCAGCTGACCTAGGATGACGTCCGGGAAGCTCTCCAAGCGATGCCCGATGGATCGACCTTCCCACGTTCCGTTAGATCGACTACTAACGACTACGGCGGAAGTCCACGACCGGAGAGATCCGCACCCGTACGACGACTGTGAAGACTCGAACGAATCCAAGAAACAACCCGACCCAACCCGGGCAAACGAGTGGTACCTAAGGAGCTAATCCCCGGCGGTGGGGCGAGCGCCTTCAGCACTGGGGAAGGTGATGATACTCGAACGAGGGCGGCGTCGTGATCCGAAGATCGCAGTGGTCCGAAGCACCCTCGCACGCGGGCAGTACCAACCTGTAAGTCGACGCTAAGAACGCAGTGATCGCAAGCGATCGAACAGACGACGGCGAGCGTCGGCGCGGTCCGGTCGCCGGTGGTTCGTCGGCGTCGCAGAACCTGAAATCAAAGGCAAGAGTGTTCTCGCGGTGGCTCGACAGGCGGCGGCGGAGTTGTTTCGACTCCGGTAGCCCGTAGGAGCAGCGGCAGTGAGGATCGCCCGATCGTCGGCGGTGGACTGGATCGTCGAACAACCGGCGTCAGGCACCTGGGCGGGGGCGACCTGCACGACTCGGCGGGGCGGCGTCCGCGTCTGGCGGTCCGTCGTGACCAAGAGGACGCGGCGGCGGGCCTGGCAGTGGCGTCCAGGGGCGATGGCGCTGGGGGCGCTGACTAATCGTCAGCCCGGAAGGGTGGCCCGATGGCGGGCGGCTAGGCGACGCGGGCGTATCGGCGTGGGGGTTTCGCGCCTGGCTGATCCGGTGAGAACACTAGGCGAGACGGCGGATCCGTCAGTGGCGTCCAGGGCGGCGGCGCTGAAGTGGCGCAGGCTCGTTGGCAGCACGGAAGGATTGCGCGTCGAAGGGCGGGTTGGCGACCTGCACGACTCGGCGGGGCGGCGTCCGCGTCTGGCGGTCCGTCGTGACCAAGAGGACGCGGCGGCGGGCTCCGGCGATGGGCGTCCCGAGGGCGACGGCGCCAGGGCGCCGACTCATCGTCGCCCGGAAGGGTGGCCCGATGGCGGGCGGCTAGGCGACGCGGCGTATCGGCGTGGGGTTTCGCGCTCGGTTGATCCGGTGAGAACACTAGGCGAGACGGCGGATCCGTCAGGGGCGTCCAGGGCGACGGCGCTGAAGTGGCGCAGGCTCGTTGGCAGCACGGAAGGACGGCGCGTCGAAGGGCGGGTTGGCGACGCGGGCGTATCGGCGTAGATCCAAACCGGACCAGCGGCGGTGGCTGGGGAGGGCTCGAAGCCGCGACGGTCGTGGCGCGGCGCCCAGGCGAAAGCTGGCAGCGACGGCGCGGCGAACGGCAGTGATCTCGGGGAACGTCTCCCCGGAAGGTCGCCGCGACCTGGAGAGCTGCGGCGGCGGGCTCGACAGCGGCGTCCAAGAGCGACGGTGTCGAGGGACGGCGGCCGAGCGAAAGGGGCGGGGCTGGAGGGCAGCGCGACGGTAGAAGGGCCGGCGAACCCTAACCAAGATCGCGACGGTCGTCTCGGCGAGCCGGCGGCGGCGTGTCGCGGCGGCGGAACTGCGCAGACGGCGGCGATGGCGCGGCAGGACGGCGGCGGCGGAACTGCAGGACGGCGGCGACCCGGAAGTATCTCCTCTCCCCTCTTCTCCTTCCACGGAACTTCCTAACTTGGGAAGTCCCGGGCCTCTCTCATGGGGAGGTCACATCAAAAGTATCAATCTTCATTCATCAAAACATGGTCTGCGCGATTCTCATTCCTCCCTCCCTTATATAGGAGAGAGAAAGAGAGGGGGTTGCCCTAAGGGCAGTCCCGTAATTCAAGGGGTTTGGCCCAAAAGAATAGGCTAAACCCCTCTAAAGGGCCTAGGACCGGCCCATAAGTACTAGGGAGGGCCCAAACACGGGGAAAACCCTCCCACACACACACAAATAGTTCTCATGAAACAAATAAAGCAAGAAATGGGGAAAAAACCCGTCGGGAGGGCGCATCACGCGGTGTACTTGAAGCCGGGGTCTCGGGCATCGGCTCGGGTGCTCCGGCGCGGTAGTACTCGCGCGCCGTCCGGCTCGGCACGTGTTGTCGCCTGATCGTGTGCATGGTCCTCCATCACCTACACTATGAGGAAAACGTGATCATACATTCATACACTTTACCTTTTAGTAGTAGGATCAAAGGATGAAAAGACTTTCTAGGGAGATCATATAGTAAATTGCTAAGAGACTAGCAATAATTTAAGTTGGGGGGTGTGATAACATGCTACATTAACATAATAAAACATGACTTTTGATACATATTAAGGTATAAATGGTTCATTTACATGCATGTTATCATACTTATGTGTATTTTTCTATCATTGTATAAAAAAGTCATTATAATCTCAAACATACTTTAAATTAGGGTTAAATATGATGATTTAAAAGATAAATGATTAATAACCCATCTTTACTTGAGATTATAGAGGTTTTAAAGTTAAAATAATGAGAGAGAATGTTTTATAAACATTTATTTATATTTTTCTAAGTTAAAATCCTTAAAAATATAAATGTATTTTTGAAGTGAAAATTAAAACTCTCATTATTTATCAATTTTTATCTTTTAGAATGATAGATAATTGAATTTCGGATCAAATGAAAGAAATTTGGATTAATTTGGAGTTATATATTAAAAGTTATGAATTTTCTATTTTTAGGGATTTTTTCTGGATTTTTCTGATTTATTTTACGATTTTTAATGTTAAAAACGATTTTTAAAAATGCAAATAGGCTTTATTTTCCACGCGGGACCCACGTAGATGCGATGTGGCATGCAAGGCCACGTGGCAGCGCCATGCGGGCCCACGCGGCGATGTGACGTATACGAGATAATTATATTTATTTTAATATAGTTTATAAGTATAGCCTTCGGCTTATCGGAAGGGAATTATTACCCCTTAGAATCATCGCTTCTTTTAAACCTGATTGATTTCTTTAACTTCTTCCGTGTGAGACTAAGTTCCACGGAGTTTAATTTAGTGCAGGACACGTGGCTGAAATCCGGGCGTTGGATCACGATCGGAGCACGCCGCTCGAGTGGACGCGCGGACCACCGGATCACGATCAAGGCACGTGCCTTAAATGCAGGCGTTATAACGATCGTGATTCGATCTGGTGGGGAGCATCGTGATCGTCGCATCGCGATCCAACGGCGACAAATCGAGGCATTTTTATAACGGCTATCACGCGGATCATCCAGACCGTCCATCAAGATCGGACGGCCACGACATGTTCAAAACGGTCCACGATGGACCGTTTCATTGTAACCGTCAATCAAAACAATCGGACGGTTAAGCCCCTCATGTTTCTCTTGATCTCATCATGTTCATATCTCAATTCCGCACCACCGGAGCTCTTGAAATCAAGATTTGGTCGTGTAGATTGGGAGAAATTGGCGCTTGAACTCCCTCTTCGCGTTCTTCGTGTTCTTCGCGATTAAGCAATTGAATTGCAATGTTTTGATTGCTAATTGGGGTTAGTGGAAGCGGTTGTTCATAATCTACCTTCCTATCATGTTTAATTTCAATTTAGATTAGGATTTAAGGTTTAATTTTAGTTAATTTTTGTCAAAATCGCGATTTCTTCGTCCGAAATTTTCTCTCCACTTCGATTTTCGATTTCTCCACGAAATCAAGTCCAAATTCGATGATTCTTGATTCCGTGGAATCGATTTGAAGTTATATTTCATAATTTACCATTTTTCCCAATTTCTATCATCAATTCATTGTCCGATTTGATCAATTTCGAAGAATACATCAAGAATTTCCTTATTTCCTTGTGGATTCGACCCTTATTTACCATTATGCCACTCAATTCGAGTTAATTTCCTAAAATTGGTAAGTTTGGTTTTATTTTTGACACGAGAACATGTGAAATCAACAACCTTGCGGACTCGTCTTGTCATCAAACACTTTATTTATTAACATAGAAAAATATATCATTCGTGATCAATGTGAAATTGTATAAAAGAATAGAATATAAGTTACCTCATCTTAATAGATATACATTTGAGGTCGTCTATGCTCAATGATTGTAAACTTAAATTTCTAGAATTCATATAATCAACATTAGATAGAAATAATTAAGATATTTAGAAATCAATGACGGACCTAAAATTAGAAATCAGTTAGACATAGTTTAGAAATTATTTTATGTGAGGGTTATTCATGAGTGAATTGGTATTCAGTTCAATTGGAAAGAACATACATCATGGCTTGCTCTCATTCACAATTAAACCATTCGGCTGCATTCAAATATGATGTTCAAATGTCGATGGTGAGGTACTCATCTTGTGGGCAAATAGCTACAAAGTCAGTAATCCGCTACAAAAATGGTAACTTCCCCTTTTCTAAAGATAGGTGAAAATGAGTGCTTGAAACAAATCAAGCCCTTTATGTTATCACTAATAGTAGTGGTAAGGATATTCTTCAAGAAGGCCGCTGAATCATTGATAACATGCTATTTCTACATGAATTTACATGATTATTAATGCAAATAAAGCTATTAATTATTCCAAATATATGCATGTTATCATATGTTTAAGTATATTTCTATCATTATGTATAATTTCATGTTATGATTTAAAAATACATCAATTTATGGATAAGTATGCATAATTAAACATTATGATTTTAATCCTAATTATATTTGAGGTCATAAATATGTTTTAATGATGAAAATATAAGAGAAAAGATCTTTATAAACATTCATGTATTTTTATAAAGTTATTTTTGAAAATACTTGAATATATTTATTTAATTAAAATTCATTCTCTTACTATTTTAATATTTTGACTATTTCTAAAAATAGATTATTCAATTTCTGATCCAACAAAACAAATTTGAGCTAATTGGGAGTTGTATTTTGAAAGTTACGATTCTTACAATTTTTCGGAATTTTCTGGAATTTTTCCTAATTTATTTAAGTATATTTTTTATTTTAAATTAATTAAAAACAATTAAAAAAATAAAAAAGAGTTTAATTATCACGCGAGACCTGCGTGGATGCGACGTGGAATGCAAGGCCGCGTGGCAGAGCCACGCAGATCCACGCGAGCGCCTGCGTGGCGCAAAGGTGACACGTGTGCGATATACATATTTATTTATATTATATATGGTTATAGTACGTATAAGCATCCCTAAATCAAATTTAAGCTAACCGCTTAAATCTGTATACCTTATAAACTTGATTAAATGCCTTTATTTATTATGTGTGGGACTGTGCTCACTCTTATTTTAAGTTTGCAGGACACGTGGCAAAGCGTGGATCATCGGATCAAAGCGCGTGGATTATCGCACGTGGATCGCGTAGACGCAGAGTCCACCGGATGACCATCAGCGCACGTGCCTTAATTGCGATTTAAGTGAAGATCTTGACATCAATCGCGACCGTCCATCAAGGAGTTATAACGGTCACGATTAATCGTAATTGGTGGACCTTACGATTAATCGTGATCGCCCGATGAAAATCTAGCAGGCGCGATGAATCGACGCGTCCCTTCTTCACGCGATGAGGATGCATCTCAACCCTCCATCACCGATTGGAAGATCACCATTTAAACGCACCGATTTGCCTAACGACACTTCATCTGGACCGTTGATCGCGATGGACCGTTAGATCGACGGTTACGACCAATTCTTCTTTAAATTAGAGTGTTCTTCATGAAACAGAACTTACCCTTGGATTTTCAAGATTAATCGAATTTTTTAGACACCACAATTCAAGCGTCCATCAATTTATTTCTCTTCTTGATACATTTCCACGTTCGAGGAGCATTTGAAATCGAAATTTGATCGAGAGGATAAGGAGAAATCACATCTTGAACGTCATCTTCGTCTTTGAAATCGCGGAATGAAAAGCCATGCATCCAGCGAATAATAGGATCATTTCAAAGGCTACTTTGGGTTAGATTGAGTGTTTTCATCTTAATCTTTCATCATTTAGCATTAAATTGACATTTTGAATTGTAGATTAAGTTTAATTTGGTTTTAATTTTGGTTTTTAATCATTTTTGCGATCAAATTTCTATCCCATTTTCAAACTTCGATTACTCCGCGAATTCTAATCCAAATCACTTGATTTTTGATTATGTGGATTTGCAATTGAGTTATCTGTCTTAATATAATAAAATGCCTAATTTCTAAAGTCAATTCTTTGTCCGATTTGATCGAATTTCAAAGATATCTCTTAAATTTTTCCTAATTCTCGTGGATTCGACCCTTATTTACCATTATAACCTTCAATTCATTAATTAATCTTAAAATTGGTAAGTTTGGACTTTGTTTTGACATGACATTGTGTGTATTCAATGATCACACGCTTTCGTTTCATCAATCATCCAATTTATTCATCATATTGAGTGTGATTTTTTTCCTAGAAAAGTATAAGACATTTCCCTGCACTTCATTATAAATTTCCACGTTGTTTATCTGAATACACCACCTAATTCAAAGTTGAATAGTTTAGATTAAGGTGATGATATGAAAAAAGTGTTACCTTTTACGTTCCTCATAAACACAGAACATCTTCTCTCAATTTAGAGAGTAGTTATCAAACATTCTTGAATTGTTAGAGAAGTCACAAAATATCATAATAATACTCTTTGTGCATCTTAGCTCTTGGGAAAATGTTGATCATTTAATAATATAGAAGTATTTTGATGATTAAATAGGAAATAAAGACATGTTATGTGGGTTACAATACAAGGCATACATCCCCTGAATGCATGCGAGCACTGCAGACTTTAATGACACTCAAGATCTTTCAATCGCTAAAGATTTTTTTAGGATGCCAGAGGTCTCTAGATTGCTGGAAATTTTGAGCACACTTGAGATCTTCAGATTTCTATAGATTTTGAGGATGATGAAGATTTTCAGTCGATGAAAACTGTATGCATGCTTGAAAAATTGCATTAAACAAAGCTTTATCTTTCAATATATTCCTGATTTGTCTTTGTCCTTACTCGTGCATCCTCTTGTTTGCTATTTTTTTTTTCCAAAGAATCATGTTTTCACCACAAAAAAAAACTAAGCATCCGGAAGAAATTCGCGCAATTGGGAATCGAAGGGAAAACAACGGCAAGAATGAGAGCGTGTGAGAGAGTGGTGAAGAAATAGAGGATGCAAGGGAGAGTCTCCTCCTTCGCTCGCACAAAGATAGAAAGAGAGAAGTGCAAGAAGATTCGGGAGAAAGAAAACTTAGAAGTGATGTGTTTTTAATCGCGAAATTAACTACATTTATAGAATTATTCCCAGCGACTCTAATCCTAGGGAGAAGCGCGATCATCCACCTGTCCCACGACTCGAATTTAAGCTCATAAAATTATCAGAACTGAAGCAGAGATTCACCGTTCTCTTCGGCGATCTCTTCGGCTTGTTGGCCTTCTCGGCGATCTCTTAAGACGAGAAGGCCAACAAGCTGCCCTTTAATCTTGTTACCATGGTCTAGAGAAGTGCAGACTCGGTTTCCTCTTCTTTTTCGATCAGATTGGCCTTCTCGTCTGCATCGTCACTGCTGCGGCAATTAGCTGCGAAACATCAATATCGGTTGCGATTAAAGCACTTTACCTTCGAGTTATCGCGGTATTTCTTCGCACATTCTCCTTCACGAGCATCATCATTCTTAAGTTGTCCGCGACCACTATCCCTGCTCTTTCCTTCCCCACTTACCAAGAACACTTGCTCTTCTCTACTTTCCTCACAATCTCAGAGTTAATCTTCGTGGATCTTTAGCGAGCCAATGGCATCATCCAAAGTCATTGAATTTAGATCCTCCAATTGCTCCATGGAAGATGTGATAGCATTGTATTTCGCAGGTGCTGCACGCAGCAGCTGGGAGGCTACGACGCTTTCATCGATCTCCTCCCCCAAAGTCCACAAGTGCGTCACTATCGTGGTGAGTTTTGCCACGAAATTAGCAATAGACTCTCCTCAGTCCCCCGCTGATACTTCAAATCGCAAGTTCTCACTTTCACAAATCACAAGTTCGCGAAATCGAAAGCCTAGGAGAGAGAAGAAGTCCGGTGACACCGACACCGAAAAAAACTGGACTTCGGTTTGATACTTTTTTTCAACACCGCTAGTTCGGTATAATTTTGGCGATCACTACCCAGGCTGGATCTCTGATATCAGAAGGTTCTGACATCCACCACCCAGATGAGAGTATTTTCTATAAATATCAGAACGTTCAAACTCTACTTTCTTGAAACTCATGGTTAAATCAAATGATCGAACCATGAAGAAAAATCTCAAACTGCAAGAAAATACCTAAAATTATCAAAAAATTACAAAGAAAAAA
This sequence comes from Lemna minuta, assembly GCA_024174645.1. Lineage (NCBI taxonomy): Eukaryota > Viridiplantae > Streptophyta > Magnoliopsida > Alismatales > Araceae > Lemna > Lemna minuta. The sequence continues at coordinate 22,936,880 of CM044103.1, read as the reverse complement.
TCAAAGGCATGTTCATATGTATATATCATATTTAATACGAAGAACAATTTTTTTTATTTTCTAAACTATTAATACTTTGATCTTCGAAGTTTAGTAACTCGAAATGCTTTCCATAAAGTTATTTTTTATTTGTTTCGGACTTTTATGATTCTTAAGTCCTCGGATTGACTGAATATGATTCTATTAATTTTCTTCTTTTAAAAATATAATGTATATAATTCAAAAATTCGGAAAAATCAAAACCGTAGGAACATGTTGGCGGAATCGTCAAGATGAGATCCGATTTTTGAAGATCTCGATTACAATTTTTGGTGGAGATATGGTGCAATTTGATTTTATTCCGCTTCTCCTGGTTACATTTCGTGAATCAAACCGTCAGTGACTACTGACCGAAATCGTGAGATTTGAGAGCCAGAAGTGAAGAACGGGAAGGACATCCAAGAGAAGATTTTCCTGCGAAAACCCTGAGTAGGATCGTCCAGAAAAGCTTTTATAATCAAGGAAGATCACAATTCGAACCTGAATCAGCCAGGTTTCAATTTTTGTTTGACTTAAATCGCTGGATTTTTGTTTGGATCTATCTCGACGTGATTTCAATCCATAACGTTTACTGAAACTACTCCGATCTTTCTTTCATTCATACAGTTCAAAAATCTGAATCCGACATCGAGTTATCTTTCGAAGCTCTCCATCGCGATAGTTAATTTTCTATAATTGGTCTATGAAAAACATCCATACGCCCGGGATTCTCATGGACGATTTCTAGACTGATTTCGTATTTTTCTTTTTTTAACCCATGATGAGGATTGAATTCACACTGGTTTTCTTTTTGACTCATTGACATTTTTTAAGAGTTTCTAATCAGCTTGTTGATTCATCAAATCTTCTTGCAGAGACGTAAATGGCTAGACCTACATTGGGCTATGTTGTGAAAGTAATCGGCGACTTCCTCGCCGAAGACGCTAGATTTGTGAATTTTGTGGAGGTGAAAAGGCTCCGCGACGAACTCTGCGAAATAGCATGCTGCCTGGAAGACGCGGATGCGAGGCGGAAGAGCAACGAGAGAGTAGAGAAATGGGTGAGGGACATGTATAAAGTAGCTTGTCGGGAAATGGATCTGTTTGAACCATTCGTCCTCGAGGTGGGGAGGAGCCAACATGGGCGGTGGGCCTGCATGTGCACAGGCGCTCTCTCCTCTTGTCTACTGCACATTCCTCACAAATTCAAGAGAAAAATCCAATTGCTGAGAGTGGAGATAGATGATATATGGAAGAGTAGACTCTCCTCCGGAATTCTAGATCTTCGTGCTGATGATGAACAAAGGAGGCACGTTGACGAGGCAGTCTCGCAACGGAGAATAGTTCGAGGTGACTTTCACACTGATACTGTAGGCATGGAAGACGATGAGAAGGCCATTTTGGATATGCTTTTTAGTGAAAGTGTGAAGCGACGGTTTGTCATCTCCATCGTCGGGATGGGGGGCCTGGGAAAGACCACCCTCGCCAAGAAAGTGTTCGAGGATCCCCAAGTCGCAAGCCGCTTCGATCGCTCGGTCTGGGTTGACGTGACCCAGCAATTCCAAGAAGCGAAGCTACTCATGAACTTGGTAATGCAAGTCTCGGAGATAAGTCCAACGGAATTGGAGAAGAAGACCCATGAGGAACTTAAACTTTGTCTATACCAATCGCTGAAGACTATGAAATATATGATCGTCATGGACGACGTGTGGGAGAGTGAGGCATGGGAAATCATCGACAAGCATCTCCCCGACGAGGGGAACGGGAGCAGGGTCCTCATAACCACTCGCAATTACGCGGTCGCCAGAGATGCCAACTTTGCATGCCCGCCCTACCGTATGCAGTTCCTCAACGAGGAGCACAGTTGGAAGCTCTTCCTCATGAAAGCCTTCCCCCAAGCAGACGAGAGAAGCGACTGCCAAGGAGAGTTTGAGAAGCTGGGAAAGCAGATGGTCAGAAAATGCGGGGGTTTGCCCCTTGCTTTGACGGTGCTGGGAAATTTTCTCGCCAAGGAAAAAAGATCAATTGAAGAATGGAGCAGGATACAAAGGACCCGTGGCTGGTTGCAGGATAAGGAAGGCAAGACATTCATGAAAATCTTGGCACTGAGCTACGATGACTTGCCCCAGAACCTAAAATGGTGCTTCCTCTACTTTGGTGCCTTCCCGGAGGATATGACGATAGATGTGCAGAAGCTGATCAGGTTGTGGATCTCTGAGGGTTTTGTCAAGGAGGAAAGTGGCATATCCATGGAAGAGTCTGCAGAGCAGTACTTGGGGAAACTGGTTGACAGGTGCCTTGTGCGAGTAGCCGAATGGTTGCCGAGTAATGTCAAAGAATGTTGTGTCCACAATCTCCTCCATGAATTGACCATTGCAGAGGGCATGGAGCTCGGCTTCCTTCACTGCCATAGCACAACATCGCAGTGTGGGGTTTTCCACTATGAATCCGTCCGGCGCCTATCACTAATCACGACCGCAGAGAAGTTCATGTCCCAGCGCCCTCGCACCCCCAGACTCCGGACATTGCTAGGCTACAATTTTGCATCCACGCGTATGAGTTTCTGCACGAGAAGACTGAAACTTATCAGAGTGATTGACTTGGAAGGGGCGCCAATCGTGGAGGTTCCAAGTCAAATCGGAGAACTGGTCCATCTAAGGTACCTGGGGTTGAAGAACACGTCGATAAAATCACTGCCCGATTCAATTGGGAAGTTGTCTCGCTTACTGACTCTAGACATCAAGCAAACATTGGTCGAGCGATTGAGCAGCACCGTGTGGAAGATCGAAACCCTCCGTCACGTTCTGATTCCCAAGGGTATGGAGCTGCACGGGATTGACCAAGGCAGCTTGAGAAACTTGCGAGTTCTGGAGGAGGCAGTGGCTTGCGATTGGGTATTCAGCTGCTTTGTCAAGCTGGAGAGTTTGGAAACTCTACGATTAAAGTCCATAAAAATCCACCATCACCGCGGACTCACCGACATGTTGTACAGATTCTTGAATCTCACCACCCTTGAGATGGAAGGCGAATACATCCCCGAAACTTTGTTGATGCTACCTGTCCTTCGTAATCTTCGCACCCTCATGCTTTTCGGCAAGATCCTCATCCATTATCCATCTCCGAGAAATCTACCAGTCTGGGCAATGGCATATGTATCGCCCCCTCAACGTTGCCCTCAGACTCTCGGCTACCAGTGGCCTCAGAGCGTATCAACGCTGAAGCTCTCAAAAAGTGGGCTTTATATTGACCCATTGCCATCTCTGGGAAAACTATGCAACCTACGAGTCCTAGAGTTGAGGATGGATGCATACTGCGGGAAAGAGATGACATGTCCTTGCAACGCCTTTCCGCAGCTGCAAACTTTGTCTATCTGCTACCTGAGGCAGCTGGAGAAGTGGACATTGGATGATGGGGCGATGGCCCGTCTCGAGACTTTGGTGATCTGCGGCTCCCAGAATTTGGCGACGCTGCCACAAGGGCTGAAGAGGCTGGCTAGACTGGGAAAACTGACCCTGGCGGATATGTCGGCTGCACTGTACGATAGGGTTAAGAAGGAGAACGGGGAGGACTGGGAGAACATCCGGCATATACCTTGCATCACTGTTGACCATGTACGGATCTCTGGGTGTTGATGTTGTTTCTAATTTTTACCATTAAGATTTGATCGTTCTTTTCAATTTTGCTCAGCATATTAATCTTTTGCTGGTATGCATTATTTTCAGCTTTGATCTGCTGTCTTATCATTTATTGATCTCAGTTTAACACCTGATGCTGTCATTCTTTCATCTCTTGCAAATGTTCATCGATTTCCCGCAATTTTTTTAGACTGATTAGCCATTTTTTGACTCTCCTTTGGAGATTTTATTTTTATAATTCTGTATCTGCAGCTATGGTCGATTGGAGATGTGGATCCGAGGATTAGATTTGTTAACCCAAAAATCACTAACTTCTTTTCACATTTTCCCGTCACTGGATTGCAATGACTCCCTGTTCTTCTACGTTCTCTTTGGTTGTCCCTATCTTTCTTTTCTAATCTCACCAGGACCCTGTCGAGCTGGCGGGATGGAAAAGGTTTAGAAGCCCGGCGCCACGAGAAGGTTTCACCCCCAGTCCTGCAGCAACCCTGCGACGCCACCATTAAATCCGCTAGAGCAGAAGCAGGCCATGTCATTCCCGAATTTGGCACCCAATCAGCAGGCCAGATAGTGATATTCGGCTTCTGTTCTTCCAATATTTCGTGTGAGGGCACGTGTTATGCATACATAGGCTAGGAATTTTGATGTTGGATTTGCCATGGTAATTTTATTTGATTCAGCGTGATTTCATCAAATTTTTGGGCCCTATTTTTTCTATCCGCAAAACCGTTGATTTTGATTTAAGAGGACTTAATTTCCCTCAATCTGCTACAGAAATCTTCTACAGAATAGAAAAGAGCCGCAGGTTACGAATAGTGGACACCTCAACGAACTCATGTGGACACTCCTCAGTCCGAGGACAATCTCTCAAATACACATCAAGAATGGCCGTTCAATCTTGTGATGAACTAATCGAGACCGAAATTGGAGAAGGAGATACGTACGGCCTTACTCTTTCGACTCGAATGCTGCTGAAGCAACTCAAGATTTCATGCAATCTGAATTACCAAAATTGAAGTGACCCGGAGTTCACCGGTGCAGCAGTAGGTTTTCAGTGAGCGCGACTCATTAACCCATGCTCCCATGGCGAATCAAACGATTTATATCCATATGTGGCTAGCGAAGTCCAAGGAGAGACGATGAGGGATAAGCAGAGACGTCTTCGTCTAGAAGACGTAGAATTTCCGAGTTGTCCCTCCTGATCGGTAAACAAAAACTTACAAGAACGCAGTGTAAGTACAATATTTTCTCTCACAGATTTTTTGCCCGAAGAAGAAAGAGAACATGGAAGGAGAGGGGGCCGCAGGGAGGAGCCGGAGGAGGAATCTAGCGGCCGCGCTGCAGGGCCTTCTCGGCTGTGTCGAGCTCCTCGAGAATGCGGGCCTTGCGCTTCGCGGGGATGGGCGCGGTGGGCCCGAAGTTGACGTAGTGCCCGGAGACGGCGTTCAGGGCGGAGTACATGTCCCTGAAGGAGGCTCTCCCCAGAAGAGTCTTCTCCCTCCGGTACTTGGCCACCCACGTGTTGGACGCCTCTCGCAGTTCCGCCACCGCCGCCGCCACGCTCGGGTCGCCCTTCTGCATCGTCAGCGTCGTGCGCACCTTGCCGATAACCTCGCTCGTCTCGCGCACGTACTCCTCGTCCGCCGCCGCCATTGAGGGAGGAGGCGCCACCGCCGGGGAGAAGCACCAGAGGGAGCGCCGCCGCCGCCAGGGACAGCACCAGTTCCCGTCTCCTACTGGGTGCGCCATTGGAGGCCAGTGGCGGAGCCGCCGCGGCGGGGAGGAAGGATGCCTTGGAGTTGGCGGCGTGCGGGTTGATCAGTGGCGTGGACGCCATCGCCGTCGTCATCGCCATCGAGAAAGAGACTCTTGGAAGAGAGGAAAGAGGGATAGTCTCTGATCTATTCTTTTCTTTCTTCCGCTCCGACACAGAGAGAGACGGGAGAGAGTGGAGGAGGACCGGAGGAGGAGGAAGGTACACGTCAGCGTTTGCCCCTTCCTGTTAGATCACCTTATCCTCTTGGCCGATATGGAAAGACAGATGGCGGCTAAACATTGGTTGGGTGGGTCTACACGCTGCCGAGGGAGTGGATGGCGGCGTGTGTGGGATTCTTCTTTCTGTCCCGTTTTCGTTATTATTTTCGTGACAATTATATATAATAAATACTCCGCATTTAGGGGTAAAGAAAAATAAGAATTTATATTCTGTTATTCACAAACAAATGGCTTTGCACCCGTGGCAATGGGCCCACTTGCGCTGCCTCTGGTTCTATAGCTAGAGAGAGAGAGGACCCGAGGCCTACATTTGCAATTATCTATCTACACAGACAGAGCGTTGACCGCAGCCGAGAGTTGACCATGGGGGGTCTCAAAGAGAGCCCTTGTCGGGCTCGGACGGGGACGCGGAGCTGCTCGCCTCCGACGACTCGTTGGAATACCTGGAACATCAAAATGGACGGTCAGGTGGATGAATTGAAAGTAAATCAACTACGGAATGCAGCTGTGGAGGAGTATCTCACGTGGATAGGATGGTGACCCAGACGAGCTCGACGCAGTCGACCCACAGTAGGCGCTGCTCCACTGGGATCACCCCGTACGTTATCACATGCGCAAACGGCCACAGCTTCCACCCCGCCTGCACATAAATATCATCTCGCGATGTCAGCGTGGGAAAAACTGGAGCAGCTTTTCTCGGGCAAAAAACATTATTCCCCAGCGAGCCATGGGGGGTGGGAGAGAAGAAAGAGATATCGTACGGTGAGCATGGGCCAGAAGCTGCTCCTGAGCTCGGCGAGAATGCTGGAGGGAGACTCGGAGCGAAGGAGTCCCACGACCACAAAGTAGATGCTGTTCCACAAGGCCGACCAAGCCGTCTGGTCAAACGCCACCTTTGCAGGGACCACCCACCAGCCCTTGAACGGGAAAAGGGCCTGAAACGGGAACCGCAACGTCGTCGTCATCGTCATCAATATGATCAATCATCGTCAACATCAACGCGATCATCTTCGTCGTCATCATCATCATCATCAACATGATCAGCAGGAGCAGCAGCACAGATCGAGCAAGTACCTCGCAAAAGTGGTAATAGTAGTGAGAGAGGGAGCCGTGCAATGTGAAGCCGACAAAACCGGACCGGAACATGCGGGCTCGGTCAAACTCGAAGAGCGGTTTCCCTTCGTAACACTGCAAGCATGTGCAGAATTACAGACCGAGCAGTAAGAGTCTAAGACAAATGGGATGTGCCTCTCTAACGTTTATAAGTATTTAACATTCTGTCTTGTCAACGATAATTTGTTGACCCGTAAATGGTCTGCCGTTGACTAGTCACCGTTCTGATGTCACGCGCCTTTCTTTCGAGGACGTACCTGAGCGATCCAGTCTCCCAGGGCGTAAACTACTCCGCTGATCATCATCTTCGAGAGGACGGGGTTGGTCTTCAGCGCCTCCTCGTAAGCGATCCAGCTGTGCTCCGGCGCGTACCGCAGGATCTCGTACAGCGTCCAACCCTGCAAATAAATCCGCTCAAGTTTCAATCCTAAGAAATCATTAGTCGCGTGTTTGTGCACGTGACGTTTCACCTGCCAGTAATCGCGGTCGATGGTGAGCAGCTTCGTGATGGCGGCGAAGCCGGCGGCAAGAACGATGGCGGCGTTGACTGCTCTGTCTACCTCCCTTTTCTTCAAAGTCGGCTTCTGGGTCTTCGCCTCCCTCAGGGGTCTTTGAAAAGGGGGAATCTTCGGCACCGGGGGAGACTCCCACGAGCGCCGACGGTTCGTTGACGCCCTTCTCTTCGGTGATTTCTCTATCGCCGAGTGAGACGCCCGGTGTTTGTCCTCTCCGTTTCCGTTGGTTTCTCGAAATTTTCCCGGAGATTTGTCGAAATTTGGTGCAACGGAAAGAGCGGTTTCCGGGGCGGAGAGGAGGCAGAAATTGCTGGCATACGACCCTGCCGAGAACTGCAGCGGCCGCAGCCATCTTTTTGTCTCCTGGGAAGTCCAAGAAAAGAGAGCACAAATTTTCTTCTTTAAGCGTTAGGGTCGGGGGAGATCTCGGGTTTCACTGGTTTGGGAGAAGTAGGGGAGCCGGACTCAATGGGCGAATCGGGATGAATCTAGATTCGAGATTCGAGTAGGTCGAGCCTTGGTGCAAACATCAATAGCTCCTTTTCGCGGTGCGTGGGGCTCGATTTCGTTGACACGTAGAAGATTAGAGGCCACAGATTTCGGCCGCGAGTCTTCGCAGAGGGTGGTCATAGGAAATTATCAAGGGGGCCCAACTCAAAATGGAACAGCCACGGAAAGTAAGATCTCCATGGGCCTGTCTTCGGATGTCTGGAAGCTCTCAGCTCCTCACCATTTTCATCGTCATCGTCAATTTGGATATCATTACTGTTGTCATTAGCATCGTCCTCGTTGTCAGTATCATTATGTACATCAACATGATATATTATCATAGACGTCGTCATAGTCATTATCAAAATTCTGAACGTCATCATCTTTCATTACTATCAACATTATGTGCCTCACCACCGTTTGTCATCGTCATCCGATTCTTAGTCATTCATCATCGTCATTATCATAATAGGTGATAATCACATTATCGTTCGCCATTATTGTAGGATTTTTTAATATTAGCATGGCTGAAAATTTTTATTTGTTTTGCCCTTTTCTATAGTTAGTGGGCACGGTAAATTAGCTTCCACCTATTCTCAAAATTTTAATAATATAAATATTTACTTCCCAATTCGGAATTCATTTTGAAGGTAGCTAGATTTCAATGGGTTTCGCTAGATCGACTACATAACACGAGGATATCATAAAATACAAGACATTTGCAAATGAAGGACAAAAAAAATCTCTTCCTAGAGGTTGACATCGACAAATAGTTGAGATATGATGTCCCAAAAATCTACCACCCAAATGGGTGCCCAATACGATTCATAATAATAACCCAATGAGGATTGCCTCGTTTCCTTTAGAATAAAACGTCAGTTGATATTGTTCATTGTAATGCAGCCCACACATCCACAAGTGAATGCCCAATACGATGCAGTCTAGTTTTTAATCCCCAATAAGGCTTAATGGGCAAGGGAGAATCTCTATAAGCTAACAAAATGTGCAGAGGATTATATAGAGATAAACAATATCTTGTGTCAAATTCTAGAGATCTTAGAATATCTCTTTTGAAGCCTATTTGAGCCTAGAAGCTTCCTTTTGCACTGTTAGGTATAATCCCTAACACAAGTATGATGTTAGAGTTATACATACTTGAGAGTGTCATGTCACATAGACGACCCTTCACTTTTTAAAGCTTATATAAGGCCCGCATTATAACCCTCGAACACACAATTTGAAGTTATTTCATTTTGAGAGCGTTGTTTTCTTCCTTTAGAGCGTTCTCCCTATTGAGAGTGCTCAAGTACTTGTGAGCTCAAGCACAACCCCTTGTAGCTTGTGGAGATTAGTATTATAGATTTAGGACTTATCCCTGATGGGATCTGAAGTCGATAATTTTCTAAAATTTTGATCAAAACATCAAATGCAGCGGAAAACATTGAATCGGATATTCAAAATACTAAGCCACCAAAAACAGATGATCCTGTCATCTAGTATGAATGAGAAAAATATACTTACAGGTTTCCTTGAAGGAGTTCTTGAAGCTATTCAAGTGTCTAGCCTCTAGTGGTATCCACACGGTTCCCGGATGGTTGGATCTCCCCTTCAAAGCTATTTACCAAGAGAGAAAGAGAATAATGGATAGAATTCTTACAAGGCTTGCATGGGCACCTTTAGTTGTGGTCTTTCTCCCCCTATTTATAGACATTTGGAATGAAATTTTTTCATAAAACCCTCATAATTATATCTATATCCACCAACATCTATAAACCTTATGTGTGTGACCCTCTAGGTCCATATATCTCACTAGTTAATAACTCTATAGACCAAATAACATATTATTGGTCAACCTTAATTAATTATCCACATCCACATATAGATAAATTAATCAAGGATCGATTTAACCCAATTGATAGGTTGAGTTGCCAGCGCGTTGGGTGCCAAGCTACACTACGTACACTAGGAGATATGGAGTATGTAAGAACTCACTTATGGAACCTTCCCCTCATCGATTACCATGTATATATAATCTTTCATCCACATTAGACTTATGAATGACTTAGGGTATGGTCAACTGTAAAACCCTAATCGGTCACTCAAGTTAGTACTGATGCATGTAGAAATCATCGAGAACTCCTTCTTCGATATTTCAACTACCTTGGGCAAGGATTTCATTGCATCTCATTCCTTTGAGTCAATCTCCTCAAATACCGAGGGTGGATGATCTCATCTTGATCACACAATCATCTTCGTGGACTTCATGTCGTATCCAATATATGACGTTTTAGATATACAGTGACTAGGGATTCGTAAGTCATAATCAAAACATGATCATCCATCCACAAGATGTCTTTGGTGTCTCAAGTCAAAGGACCACATACACAACCATGACATGAATAAACCTGATTAACAGTTAGTTATAATATCATTCAGCGATTCATAGGGATCAATTCAGTGAACTCTTTCTCCAAAGAGCACCCAATATCTATCCTTAGTGTCTCCACACCGATGTTTATAGGATCAACCATACTCATCATATGAGTTGGATTAGATAGTGTTATTCTTTCTGGATAATTCGATCTCCTTCTCGAATATCCTACGAATAGGAATATTTAGAACATATGTTTAAAGACTAGTGATCACTATATTAAGATCTCATCATAATTCACTTAGTCATTGCACATGCTCATGGACTTCATTGCAAATATCACACAAGAATGACAATGAATAAATTTTATTTCAATGAACATAAAAAAGATACATGAAAGTGTGATTGGCTTATAGGCCACATATTATCCATCAATCCCTCCTTGAATTCATTTTGAGAGCTTTGTTTTCTTTCTCTGGAGTGTTCTCCCTGTTGAGAGTGCTGAAGTGCTTATGAATTCAAGCACAACCCCTTGCAGCTTGTGGAGATTAGTTTTTTAGATTTTAGAACTTAACCCTCCTTGTAGAGCAAGGCTTGTGGATTCAAGTCAATGTTTTGCATAGTTTGTGTGCAAAATCTTCGTTAGATCATCTATGAAATGTATTGGTCAAAACCCATCATGTCTCTTTGCATCATCTCTCTATTCTCTACCCCTTCTGATAGAGAATAATTTTCCCACATCATGGTTCTCATTTGTCACCCCTCAATAATCATTATGTGTGATTTTCACTCTATTAATATTTTAGCTTTATCCATTGTGAGTATCCGCCAAAGTGTTGCCCTAATGATTGATATATAAGATAGGCCTAACAAAATTGCATTGGCATGTCATCAGCCCCAATGATATTATGCTATCACATCAGCATGTTTGCCTAGGCACCATGCTCACGACATGAATTTTTGTGGTTGTTGAAAACATACTTCCTTGTGTCAAATTCTTTTTCCAAACTCATTAATTTAGAGAATTAATCACAACTTAAACTAGGATAATGTTGATTAAGGATCAAATTTAGGTAGAATGGGGGTAAATGTTTAGATATATTCCAAATTTGAATAAATTGGACAATAAATTGGCATAAAAAAATTAAGGAAATTGATTTTTTTTAAAAGACTCCAAGATTAATCCACGAAATAAAAAATCACCTGATTTGGATTTATATTCACGAAGAAATTAATGAGCAAAATAAGGAAAGAAAAATTGATCGTGAAGAGAGAGAAAATAACTAAATTTCATAAAATTAAGCTAATCTTCTAATCAAAATTAAAATCTAAGGGTATAAGATGAAAGATTAGGAAAAAACATGCAATCTAACACAAAATTCTGCTCAAAATGGTTTTGAGTTATCTCTAGATCAAGCCTTTTCATTTTGCATTTCGAAAAAAAAAATTAGAGTTCAAGCGACAAATTCTTCCTTCTCCCTCGACAAAATCTTGGTTTCAAACACTATATGGACACAGAAATGAGCATAGAAGAGGAAAAAAATAAGATGTTCAAGAATTGTGTTATTCTAAATGTTTGGTTGATAAAAAATCCTTGAATGCTTTACACCATCAAAGAGAGGGAGTATAAATAGACAAAAATTGGGTGTTGTCATTAAATGTGCTAATTGATCTTCGATTAACAGCCCAGATGAAACACCAAGATATGAATTGACACCATTAACTCCTATCCATTCGATCATAGATAGAGCGTCATTAATAAGCCACGTCACGTGTGAATAAGAAACATCATGTAGTCGGTACCGTTCGATCTTCTACAAGTGCTCGAGATGTAATGACACGTCCAAGGAGTCCATTAGGCATATTCAATCCTAGCTGTCATAACTCCTTAGATGAATGACTAGGATTTAATCACTATTTGAAAAGCGAATCGTCATTACATGAGAGTGTGCCATACACCTCTCCTGATTAAGTGAAAATCAACACTTCTTATTTTATCGTGTGATCTGACACCTCCCATTATGTCATGACACTTGTATAAGAAAATAAAAATATATACTCCCACGTTGAAGATATTCGAGAAATCGACGTGTATAAATAGAGAAGTCTCTCTATGTGATTAGTTTATTCCCTTAAAAGGGTGCTTAATCATTAATGACATGCACACATATGCGCCACGCATGTATCATGTCACACGAGCATATGCCGCCATGCGGTGACATGAAAGAGCACATGTCACATCATCAGCCACATTAGCACGCGCATGATAAACCATTTTTTAATGTTTTAAATTAAAATAAATTTCATAATAAATTCAAAAAAATTCTTAAAAAGTCTGTAAAAATTTAAAATTTATAACCTTCAAAATACAACTCCTTTTTAGTCTAAATTTTTTTACCAGAAATTAAATATTCTATTATTTAATATTTTTAATTTTAGGAAAGAACAAGAGAATAAATTTTTAACTCAAACTCACACTCATTTTGTTTAAAAAAGTAAATTTAGAAAAATAAATGTGTATAAAAATACTTTCTCTTATTATTTGTATTTAAAACTTAATTATAATCTCAAATATAAAATGAGAATAATCTATCCTAAAATTTATTTTTTAATTATACATGATTATCCTTAAAATTAATGTCTTTTAAGATTATAATTTAAATCATATAGAAAGATGAACATGAACTTAAAGTATGATAATATGCATAGTGTGAATAGTAAAGCCCAACTTTATTGAGTGAGTTAAGAAGATTTATAGAAGAGAAAGAGAGAAAGAAATATAAACTACGTGGAACTAACAACCCAAGAGCAAGATAAAATATGAGCACTTCTCAAGAGGTCACCCATCAAGAGAACCTTGTAGTCTGTTTTCTCATACATACTAGATGATAGGATCATTTGTTCTTGGTTGCTCAACGTTTTGAATACCTATTTCAATGTATTATGTTACATTTGATGTTTTGATCAAAATTTTAGAAGACTTATTGACCTCAGAATCCAACACAACGGTGACAGGATGACGAACAAAATTTAATTTAAGCTCTAATACCATGTGAATGGCAAAGCCCAATTGTATTCAGTGAGTAAAGAAGAGATAATAAGCCCCTATTTATAGAGGAGAAAGAGATAAATATAGAAATATAAACCGTGCGAGACTAATATTTTAAGAGTAAGATAAAATATGAACATTTCCGGAGAGGTTGCCCATCTTAGTATTTCATGAATTTGCTTTAATAATCATAGAAACACAAGTATAAGTTGTATGTTATCACATGTCACATCATCACTCTCACCTATGTGTCACACATAATTAAATAGAGTGACACGACATTAGGTTTATTGCACGTGAGTCATCATATCATCATATCACCATCAAGCATGTTTTTGTCTCACCACCACGTCAGCTCGCTTGTCTTCTTCTTGTTGCCACATCATCTGGCCTCTTAGAACATCCTAGTCATCAACACAATTCTACATGGCATCAACACAATTCTTATTACAACTTGGCCTACAATGCTTCTAATTAGCAACTCTCCCTAAGAGATGATTAGTATACCATATAATCTCTTACTACTAAAAATTATGATTGTCAAAATAAAAAGGCGATTCGGAATGAAGTCTTTTTCTTCTTTTTCCAAAGCTATACCATCTTTCTCTCTATCAATCCATCTCTCTCTCCTGATGCTTTTACGGTTCACCCCTCTTGGCTTCCATCATCTTTGCCTTCATTGCTATAGCCACTTTGTCATCATCACTTGTGACCTCAACACTCATGGCCACTTACAACCACAATTAGACAATTTAAGTGCAAACTTACCCCATTCGTTTTATAATTAAGGGGGCCCCCACAAGAGTCTAACCATAATGGGCCAAGGCGTCATTCAAGAGCCGACTGTTATCAAGCCCAATGGGCTGTGGGTCGGGCCAAGTGTATTGGAATCCAAGATATTCCATGGACAAGGCCATCAAGAAAGAATAGTTTCCACTGTAAATATTAAGGGCCCAAACCCTTAAAAGGTCTGTTTAAAGAGTGTAAGAACCCACTAAAGCTATTTCACATCTAATTAGAAGAAATTAAAATTGAGATTCATTAAACATCCTTAAAGTTGGTCAGCATAGTCCAAGCGCTTTGACAAAGGTCTTTCTTGCAGCTTGTTGTCATGCAGCATTTCTGCTTTGAATGAGTCTAAGATATCAAGATCTAGACAATGGATTGAGGGAGGATTAGCAACTTCAACTTTGCACTCGCTAAGAGCTTTAGATTTGTGTTTGCCTTGATTCATGTAATAATTGAATACATTTCTTTAGAGCTTTGACTTGGTTTGGTTTTGTTTGCTTTAATCTCTTATCATATAGATTTAGAATTTATTTTATTGGATCATAGATTAATTGATTTTTATTTTTATTTCAGTTTTCTCTCTCTTCTTTTACGTTTTCTCACCCAAAATTCTCTCTTCAATTTCTTCCTATAATTGGATTCAATTTTCAAGGAGTGTGAGTCAATGAAAATTTTTTAAAGTTGTCTTTCTAGAATTATCATTTTCCCCAAAATCTAAACCACTTTCATTGTTCGAATTTATCAAGTTTGTCCCAGAGTTGAAGATTGTCGCGTCTTAAACATAGTTCTCGGCCCTTATTCGCAATGATATTTCATCGATCATCAATTACAGTGAGCTGGGGATTTTCGTCGACCTGTAAAAGTGCGTATCGAATGACTGCAGGGTTTTGGCTTGCCAACTAGGGTTCGCCCGTTCGGATACCGGTATCGAATACCGGTATCTGTAGCGATAACGGTATCGGGTACCGTTAAGGTTCTAAACGGTACCCGATACCGACATCCAAATGTCGGTATCGGTAACTGGATGACGGTATCGGTTTCCGATACCGTCAACCGTACTGGACATCCGCTAACGGCTACCGTTAGGTGTCGATACCGGGTATCGGTATCGGTTCCGATACCCAGTATCCGGTTTAACCTAAATAAAATAACCTAAATATTAACCTAATAACCTTAATGTTAAACTACATAAATACGTAATACTAAATATTAACCTTAATGTTACCCTAAATTATCGAATATCGAGTTATCGACTTACCGAGCATTCCGTTCTTCCTTCGGACGTTCTTCTGAAATCTGAATTTTCTTCGCCATCTTCACTCTCTTCCGTTCTGCACTTCCGGCATTCCGTACTTCCGGCTTCC
Organism: Lemna minuta; assembly: GCA_024174645.1. Lineage (NCBI taxonomy): Eukaryota > Viridiplantae > Streptophyta > Magnoliopsida > Alismatales > Araceae > Lemna > Lemna minuta. The sequence goes on along the minus strand of CM044103.1, from coordinate 22,921,543 downwards.
GTTCCACACTTCCGGCATTCCGTTCCGCACATCCGGCATTCTCCCGGCATTCCGCACTTCCGGCTTTCCGTTCCGCACTTCCGGCATTCTCCCGGCATTCCGCACTTCCGGCTCCGCACATCCGGCATTCCATACTTCCGGCGTTCCGCACTTCAGGCGTCATAAAATTCAGGTAAGTGATTTTTTTAAACCCTATATCCATGTTTGAGGCATCAAAATTATCGAATGTATGAAATTTTTCCTAAATGAAGAACCTAAAACATCTCCCATTTCTATTTTTCATTAAATGACGATCATGGAGTGTCGATAATTGGTAAAAAAATGATAAAAAAATTACTAAATTTCAGTGAAAAAAAATTCCAATTACTCAATTTTTAAAATTTTTGTTGTATATGAGAAATGGATGACGTGAAGTAATTCCAAAAACTAAAATTTGATGTTTTTCTTCGGTACTGTACATTTTCCACCGATGGGAGCACCAAAAAATCATATAATTATTAGTAATTACTTGCTAGGCTATAAAGGAAATCCTCTCTTCTATTCTTAAGGGATAAGGAAATCTAGTTTTTTTTCCTAAAAGGTTTCTTGCATAAGTGATTAGATCATGTCAGTGTGAGAAATTTTTGGGAAGAGAAATCTTCTCCTGGCTGCATCTTAGAAAAATCTTCATAAAGAAACATCAGTTTGTATTATTATTTTTTTAAATTTTTTTCCTCCATTTGTATTTAAAATGTATGATTTCTGAATTCACATTTATTTTTAAATGTATTTTTGTATATTATTTTTAAATGTATGATTTATTCTTTATTCAGTAATGTATGATGTAAATGTTAAAAAAAGCGTAAATTATCATTATGTATTATGATTTTAAATTTTTCCCTCCATTTTTGTATTTAAAATGTATGATTTCTGAATTCACATTTATTTTTAAATGTATGATGTATAGTATTATTAATGTATGATTTCTTCTTTATTTGTAATTTATGATGTATATGTTTAAAAAGCGTAAATTATCATTATGTATTAGTATTTTTGAATATTTTCCTCCATTTTTTTGTATTTGAAATGTATGATTTCTGAATTCATATTTATGTTAAATGTATGATGTATATTATTTTAAATGTATGATTTATTCTTTATTTGTAATGTATGATGTAAATGTTAAAAAACTGTAAATTATCATTATGTATTAGTATTTTGAATATTTTCCTCCATTTTTGTATTTGAAATGTATGATTTCAGAATTCATATTTATTTTAAATGTATGATGTATATTATTTAAATGTCTGATTTTTTCTTTATTTGAAGTGTATGATGTATATGTTCTTTCTCCAATTAATTATCTCGTCAATTTTCCATATAATTTTATTTTCTATAATGAAGTTAGGGCTTTTTGATTTTTACTTTTTTTATTCTAGAAAATGTCGACAATGGAGAGTTCCAGTTCATTACACGTGGATGCCGCGAGAAGCAAACACAAATGTGACACCATCTCTTGATGAGCAAGGGTCAACGGGGAGTGAAGCGACGCCGCACCACACGATCTCCCATCATGCAATATTTTTAAATTGATGCACGACCGCACTTACTCGTGTGAAATTTGTCGGCAGAAATATCCAGACGGCATGCAAGGGGTCATCAAGCGTCCAACGAGACGGGAGCACTAATGTCTTTTTGGAAGCACTTTAAAGCTGTGCATCGAAGGCTATATGATGCACTTAAGGGATTTGGCGATGATCATGGCGGCCAACAATGCATAATTGCTGAAGGGGCAGATGGGCAATTGAAGATCGAGGCCCCGAAGAAGCGACCCATGGGGGGTCTAACCCCCAGATGAGACGAAGGATGTCATTGCCCGTTTCGTGTGCCTCACCGAGCTCTCCTTGGAGCATCGTCGACCACAAAGCTTTCAAGGAGTTATGGCGATATGCGACGCAGATAGAAGTAGATCCCCCTAGTGCAAAGGTCATCAAGTCATGGACAATGAAGATGTATCAAAAGATGAAAGAGACTATTGCAACGAGGTTCACTTCGAGTACATCATGTGATGCTCACAGCAGATGCGTGGACAGCGAGAAAATGGATGTGGCTTGTTGGGTGTCACGAGCGCATTGGATTGATGCTTCTGGGAATACCGTGAGTGTGTGTTGGCAGTGCGAGAGCTCGCCGGGAAGCACGACGACGAAAAGTATGGCATATATACTACTTGAAATTATAGAAGAGTTTAAGTTGCGAGGCTAAGGTTAGTCTTCTCTTCTTTGTTTTTCTAATTTCTTATTTAGTAATTAGTATACCTTGAAATCTCATTTTTCCTTTCTTATAAATTGTGTTTTTTTAAACTCCAAAAATCTTAATTTTGAAATTTTTCTTAATGATTTGAAATTATAGAAGATTTTTAAGTTGGAGGCTAAGGTTAGTATTTCTTTGATAGGTATTAATTTCTCATAAAATATCAATTTATATTTTTGAATCTTTTAGATGGGTATTAATTTTTGTATTCTTATTTCAGGTTAGTGTTGTGACGGCTGATAATGCGTCTAGCAATAAGAAGATGATTGCTTTGTAATGGCGAAAAAAAGTTGAAAAGAGACAATAAGAACTTCACGCGAAAAGGCACATGCGGTGCTTCGCACATATTTTGAACCTCGTTGTTCAATCCGCCATTAAGAGCTTTGATATCCCATACGCTTCTCGGTTGATGGCAGAAGAAGGCGACGAGCAATTGACGGCTTACGATTATGCTAGCGATATGGATGTCGAAGAGGATGTTGATGTTGGTCCTTCGACATCGACATCAATGCATAAATTTACTGTCACACTCGGCGAGGCAGTGGCAAAAGTGAGGACATTGGTTCGGGCTACCCGCAATGGTAGCCAACAACGGCTTATGTACGCCAAACTATGCGGCTGACTTGAATATGTCTAATAATAACCTCCTCGAATTAGACTGTCAGACGCGGTGGAACAGCACCTACGATATGCTTCGAGCCGCCATTGAGAAGAGGGCCGTCTGGATGAAGGAACATCCCATTTCAAGACAAATGGGAGGGAGACGAAGATATCAAAGGGACGAGTGGGAATTACTACGGATATTTACTGATTTATTAGAACCATTCTCCTTCGCCACTCAACATGTTTGTCAAACAGTGACCCCAACAATCACTCAGACGTATTATTTATTTTTGCAAGTATGATAGTAGAACTTAATAATTTTTATTTTAGTTGCATCTCTTTTTTTAATTGTTTCATGACTTAGTCTGATTGCCTCTCTTATCTATTTATCTTATAGGAGCTTGATTCGCATATGAGCAACGTGATTAATTGCGTTGAAGCATCGACACTCTTTGTAGCGGTGAAGAAATTGGGAATCGAGGAGAAGATATCGATGGACCTTGCATGTATGGCGATGAAGGTAAAGTTGGATAGTTATCAGCAAAAGGTATGGGAAAATCATGTTATCATAGCAGCAGCTCTATTGGACCCCTATCAGAAGGGTTCAATGCTTGATGAAAGGACAAAGAAAGCGGCGATAACATATATTAGAGGCCGCTTACCCTCCGCACCGTCAACTTCATCTACTACATTGCCACCTTCTACTCCCAGCAGCTCGACTAGTAGGCAAGATTGGTTGAAAGCAGTATGCGGGAAGAAAAGATGGACCCAGCGCAATTGACATTGACACCCTCAGAGCAATTAGATGCTTATATGAATGAAAGCTGTGAAAGATGAGGGAGACCCCGTGCTACATTGGTGGGCTCGTAAGGGAAACATTGCATATCCTGCCCCTTGCCCCCCATTGTACGAGAACTCCCGGCAATATGTGCAACTAGTGCTCCGTCCCAGAGCGTGTGTTCTCGGCGGTCGAGCTGTGGTCACATACAAGCGTGCACGTCTCACGGCACAAAGCATTGAAACACTAGTGGCCAAGTAAAGTGTTGGCTCGGGGGAATAACACCAAGTGGTATGATAATGCCCATGATGAGGATGCGGACATGACGAGTCATTGCGGATGAAATGGTATGAACATTATATGCGGGGAATTCATCGCTTATCATATTATGCTAACGTGAAATGTTTTGATTTGCTCACTTGTTTTTCATGACTTAAACTTGAAGGGGATAAGCAAGCTGCGAAGGAGGCTCAGGGCAGCAGCGATCTTCCCAAGCAATAATGAGGAAAGAGCATAGGGTTCGACGATGAGATGACCAAACACCCGATGGGGATGCTGACGTTTATTTTAGACGATTAGAAAACTTTATAGTTCTTTGTAGACGTTTCTTTTAAACTTTCCAGGGTTTTTTTATCAATTTTTTAGAGAGGAATTCTATCAGTTTTTTTTCAAAAATTACCCACTTAACTATGCGTCTCGTTCTAATTTTGTCCTCAAATGTAATACTAATTAAAACAATCTTAATAATTGCACTTGTAGTAAGATATTAATATAATATCTTAGATAATGATCGATCAAGCAATAATTCTATTATGATAAGTGATAACATGCTATTTATGCATGTAATTACATAGATATTAATACAAATTAAGGCATTAATCAGCACAAATCTATGCATGTTATCATCTTTTAACCATATTTCTATCATTTTGTGTAAATTCATGTTATGATCTAAAAATACAGTAATTATGGATTATTATGCAATATGCATAATTAAACATTGTAATCTTTAATTCCAATTATGTGTATGATTATAATCATGTTTTAAGAGTGAAAATATAAGAGAAAATACTTTTATTTACATTTATGTCTTTATATGAATTTATTTTATATAATACATAAATGTATAAAATTAATATAAATTTATTCTCTTATTATTTTTATAATTTAACTTTTTATAATGATAGATTATTCAATTCTAAATCCAACAAAACAAATTTGAACTAATTCGGAGTTATATTTTTGAAAGTTATGAATTTTTAAAATTTTTTTAGGAATTTTTCGAATTTAATTTGATTTATTTACGATTTTTAAATGATTTAAAATAATAATAAAAATGGTTTTGAGCGCGCGGGCCCACGTGGACGCGACGTGGCACGCAAGGCCACGTGGCGGAGCCACGTGGACACGCGCGCCTGCATGCGTGGCATGGATGACGCGTACATGCGTCAGCTAATATATTGTATATTGATATTATAATAATGTTTAGGGGTCCCCCGTGTATAAGGGGACAAATTTCTAAACGCTCATATTCCGCGTACTATTTATACGCGTTTTTCTTTGCAAATTATCCCGTGTGGGACTAAAACATTTCATTTATTTCGGTTACAGGCGACGTGGCGGCGTTTCGAGCGTTCGATCGATCGCGCGATCAATCGCGCACGTGGATCCAGTAGATCGCGGGCCACCTAATTCCTTAATCAAGCACGTGATCGATTTCTATTTAAGTGAAATGATCTGGACCGTTCGATCGCGAGTTATAACGGTCCCGGATCATTCGCGATCGGTGGAGACTCAAAGTTAATCGCGGCCCAGTCAGATTTAAATCCGATGCACAAGATCTTCTCAAAAGGTTTCTTCTTTGACTCATCAACGCCACACGATCGCGATTGGACGGTCATCACGAATAGACGCCGATTCGATCAACAGACGCGATCGCGACCGTTGATCGCGATAACTGCTTCATCGGACGGCTCACGATCCATTTAAATACCGTCATCCGGTACCGGTATCTCCCGATACCGATACAGGGCACCGTCATCCGGTGCTGGATCGGTGCCGGATCCATCCAGTACCGTACCCGGTCCCCACTTTAATCCGATACCGTCATCTAGAACTGGATGACGGTTTCAGGTACTGGATACCGGTCATTGGGTACCGGTATCGTCAGATACCGGTACCGGATGACGGTCCGGACAACGATAGGCGAACCCTATTGCCAACTGTCTCTAGGTGATAACCCCATTCATTCGATACACTCTCCCAGCTGCGCTATCCCGTTTAAGGTGCAACAGTGCCAGCCATGGCTCGATCTTCGAGCATGACGATCCCTAGCTGCCTCTCCTCCATTTTAGCCAGGGCTTCATTAGGGCTAGCTTCTGCAAAGCAGCTCGAATTAATTTTTAAAACAGGAAATTTTAAAAGTAAAGAAAGTAAGGAATGATAAAAATAAAAAGGGATGCAAACGCAAAGAAAGAGAAAATACTTGTTAGATAGAGGGGGAGACCTGTCATTCCAAGTAGACTCTCCTCAGTTAAGCTCTCCCTCTCCTACCACCTCTGGCATCGTGGCTATCCCCGACTACCTGCTTGGTTGGTATTTTGATCATCTTCAGTGAGCCCTGATCATCTATTCTTCTCTCATGTTTAGAGTCCTAAACATCAGCCGTCGTCATCAGGATTTTAGTGTTTTTCATTATCTTTTAACTGTATTACTGAGGGAGAGAGAGGGGGGAAACATTTACGTCGACTGAGAGTGCCCACATACAGGAGACACTTCATGTTCAGGGGACAACGGGGTCAGAGGGAGCATCTGAACTCTTACTTCTCCGAAACAAACTCTCTCATATCCATTCGCAAGATGACCCATGTACAGGAGATGTTCAGGAGCACGCGCATCCTCTTTGTCATCGTCGTCTTTAAGGCAAGCGAGGGAGACGGCGTCTCCCACTTCTTCTTTGAAACCTATTTGTCCCTCTGTTGAACAACAGAAAATTGCCATTGTCATTGACATAGCTGGTCTACCGATCCATGGACTTTTTTGTCTCCTCGGTGCGCTAGCCGAGCAGTCACTCAAAGATATCAATTATATTGATTTAGCTTTCCATCTTCCAAGCTGAACAGAAATGTGTAAGCTCCGGCTCGAAGGGGGGAACATAAAAGCCCGATGGGGTCGCACCTGTTTTTACTATAACGTAGCCGCGTGTGGGGCCTCTTGGTGTAACCCTGGCGATACATCAGTAAATCTTCTTATTCTCCCATCGAATTTCTACGCTCTTGCAGTTTGATGCCAGTAAAAGATGAATCTGGAAGGAAATATTTTAAAAATAAGATTCGAATATTGATTAACCCAATCGGAAGAATGATCACAAACGCTAAACACGAGAGAAGGTTAAACTCATTATATTTTTGACCGCGCTCGAAAAAAAGCGCACGGTTAATCAAATCAAAATTTCTCGCGACTATAGATCTTCGTATGCCAAACTGCGCTCATTTGAATGTATGAATTCTGATAGAGCGGGTGTTCATCATGCATTACAGAGGATTTGATTGGCTGGTGGATTATCGGAAATCATTGGAAGCGTAGTCGTAACCGCTAAGAATTTTACCAGAAAGCGTGACGCGTCGTCGTCCTGTACAATTAAAATAAAAGGAGACAAACGCATTGAAAATAAAAAAACGAAGCAGTATTAAAAGGTGCGAACACGGAACACCCTTCGATGGCAGAATCTAAGGTGGTTTACAAGTCACCGCCGCTCTCTCTCTGCCTGTCTCACTATGAAAGTCCAGTTCGCGCATGAAACCCATGCGGAGGACGAGACATTGACCCTGGAGACCAGGAAGACTTAACCCTCGGCGCACGTCGTCTGCCCTAGCTGAAGAGACGTCTGCCCTGCAGTATGCAGCTCTTAACCGCCCCCTGCAGTCGCTGACGAGCGAAAACCACCAGAGACGGCGGTTGAAGGGACAAAGATCCAATCTTTTTAGAAGCCCGAGAGAGAGCTCAGCTTCCAGCCCGGTTCAGTTCCCGTGATCATGAGTCAAAGGCGAAAGACCGGGTCTAGATCACTGAGGATTAAGAAGAGAGAGCAGCGTGATTATTCGTTTCCACGCCGTCCATCTGGTGATCTAATGACCCATTTTCTCTCTCTTGCTTTTTCCTTTCTCTACTGTTGCAGACTGCTGCTGCGGCCTCCGCGTGAGAGAGAGAGATAGGAAGGCTGCAAAGCTGACCTAGAGTGAGAAATAAAAGGAAGACTGACTCTGAGATAGAGATAGGGAGAGCTAAGCAAAAGGAGAAAGCGAAAGCGAAAAGCGTCCAGTGGAGACAAGACTATTTTAAGATAGCAGAACCCGAGGGACAGAGCTGCCGAGGAGAGAGAGAGAGAGAGAGAGACAGCAAACCGAGAAGGCCAGATCCTGAAACTCCCGTGGCGGACCACTCAGCGCTCTCTCCAATAGGCAATAAGCGTGGCATAAGGGCTTAGGATAGTTACTAGCTAGAAAGAGTCGGAGAGAGAAATGGGGGTGAGGGAGAGATGGGCGATGGCGCCGCAGACGGATATGGCTGAGGGAAGGGGTATCGTGAGGGCGGCGGGGGAGGAGAGATGGCGTCATTTGGACAGTTCGGTGAGCGCCGTCTCCTTCGGCTTCGTGGCCACCGCTATCCTCATCGCCATGTTCCTCGTCATGGCCATCTTCGAGCGCTTCCTGCGTCCCCGAGCTAGAGGAACTCCTCCGCCGCCGCCGTCTAATGGGCGTCGCCGCTTCTGGAGCTTCTCCGGCGACCCGCCCTCTCCGCAGCGGCAGCAGCAGCTTCTCCCCCACTTTGACTCGTCTCGAAACCTTCATCAGGCTGCATACGCCGGAAAGCTCGATCATTTTGTCCCTCCAAAGGCGAGTCTTTGCTCTTCTTCCTCTGTTATACTGCTATTTGTAGTTCATCAGTCTTCTATGGTTTCTCTTCGATTTCATCTGCATCGTCTTCTCGGGTTTTTCTCCTTATTCTCCTCATTCATCTTCTTCGTGGGTTTCATGGTCATCGTAGTCGTCATCATCATCTTCTTCGTTTGGATTAATTCCCCTTCTCTTTCAGCATCGTCGTCTTCATCTTCTTCTTGACCATCTTCTTCTCGAGCTTCGTGTTCTCGGACCGAAGATAAATCTCTCAAGGCCGCATTCGTGGAATCGAGAGACCCGTGCATGGACATTCTTATGTCAACTTTATCCATGGAAAATTAAGTTATGAATCCATGTGCAAAGGAGAGGATCAAAAGCTTCCCGCTCAATAGTCAAAGAAACAATCGCTGATAGCCTTCTGATTGCAAAACGATCGACTTCATTATATCTTGATCAAAGTCATGGGGAAGAAGGTAGTTTTTTGTACAATAGTAGTAGCTTTGACCGGGAGCCTGGAGCCACTCATTCCGTTCTTTTCGGGGTGCCATGATGGCAACGCTGACTAGTGTGAGTGATCAGTAGTATAAGCCGTGATCATCATTTTCTCTTCACGTGTTTGACAGTGCTCTCCTAGGAGAAACAGCTTTTCCGGGTTCCCTCGTCTGACCTTGGTTCTCCATCGCAGGTGCCTGTCCAGGCCCAGGAAGTGTCGGTGCTGATGCCGGGTCAGGTCTTCCCCACCTTCATAGCCCACCCGGCTCCCGTTCCGTGCGCGCGGGAACCTATCACCTGGCCAGCTCATCAACGAACCCACCCGCTCGGCGACTCCTAGATGTTTTTATACACCGCCAAAATTGTTGAAATGATCGCTGGATCTCTTCTCCCTCTTTCTCTCTATCTCGTCAGAGCGCGGATCTCGGGTTTGCCGTAATAGGTTAAGCCGCCTGGCGGCGGTCAGCGTACCTGCGCTGCTCAAGGAACCTGTCGCGGTGTGTTCTTTTTTAGACCGTCAAGAAGCCGCGTTTGCTGAGAGTCGCTTAACTGATGGGAAATTTGCACAGAAAGTTTCGAGTTTAATCACGCGAAAAGATCACGGGAAAATGGCGACCAAAATTTCTGGATCCTGTCAAATTGCGATCAAAGTAGGCCTCTATCTCTGATTCTCTTGCTACGATATCTATTCAATCACGTGAATGACTAGAGATTTTAGCGCGTTTCCATAAAGTTTCCTCAGTCGAAGGCGTCGATCTTTAAAAACTATCAAAATTGGGAAGATGCGTGCAGTACAGTGCGAGAAATCGTAATCGCCGAACCCCAAGACGAGTAATGAATGATCGTCGATTGCATCGTCTCGATTAGAGGCGCATGGTGCGTGCAAGATTGGACTCAGATACGTCTGAGCGCAAGAATCAAACACGCCAAGGCGAAGTGCACAGTTCAGGCACTTGAAGTTGACCTCTCCCCTGTCAAATGTTTCAAATTTTAAATGGTTAATAATCTTCGAATTTTAAACGAATGATGAGTTAAAAAAACCCATCTCCACTTTATATATATATATGTATTAAATTTTTAATAGAGTGCCTTTCTTTCTTACCCACATTTCATAACTTACTAAATCCGGAAATTGCTGCCCTCGTTTCTTTGACCAGATAAACGAAATATGAGCCGGAATAACCACAAATTTTGCTCGAGTGAGAGTTGACTTGGACTTTGACTAAAATTGCTTCCGCACAAAACATCCCTTCCTGGTTACATTTGAACTATACGAGTAAAACTCCCATCGAAACAATCATCTAATTTTTTTGACATAATTCATTCGATTTGACTCATCGTGGAATCCACTCGGTTGATTCATTGCTGTGGCTCGTGCAACAACAATGAGCTTCTCCGATCCACATTTTTTTATTAATTATTGAAGCTCGGGGGACTTGCGAGCGTCTTCACAGTCTCTCCATTTTGATCCCTGGATGAATGTAAAAGTGTAGATTAGTTTAATTTATTCTTTTATGAATGTATTTTTTTATCTTGCTTTTGGAAATTGTGCATCGACGAATTCTCGGAAAAATGCATTATTTAATCTTCAATGATTCGTGTCTTTTAGATTTTTGCAGCTTAAGCTTTCGAAGAATTTCAACGCCCGGTCAAGCGGTGTGGCGAGTCTATTTCATCGCTCTTTTATAATTAAATTGCCTATCAGGTTATTATTAATATTCTTCTGTTTTGATATCGGAGAATTGAGAGAGCGAGACAGACCGCGAAGGAGGGTTTAGGCCTTTAGGGTTGTCCGTTCACGCTGCTCGGCCTGCTCACAGAAAGATGATCCTCCGATGGGGTAACGCCTCCGCTCTCTCTCCCAACAACACTGGTCGCCATCAACCGTTACCCCGGGCCGCTTCTCCTTCCTCTCTCTCTTATTCTCCCGCTGGAAGCTCCTCCCGACGCGTCCTCTGCATCTCCATTGGGGCGCCTCCCGCGTCGAGGAGGCCCGAAAAAGGCGACGGTGGTGCGCTGCTCTCTCTTCTCCGCCGTCTGGGCTCCTCCCCCGCGCTCGTCAGCGAAATCCTGGATCCCTATGCGGGCAAACTCTCCCCCAAAGAAGTCACCTATTTGCTCAAGAAACAGCCCAGCTGGCGCCCGACCCTGGAAATCTTCCGGTGGGTCCGCGCCAATCGCGATGCCCACGTACCCAATTCGATCCACTTCAACGTCGTGCTACGGTCGCTCGGGCGCGCGCGGGAGTGGGACGAGTTCCGCCGCTGCTGGGCGGACATGGTTGCCGACGGCGTGCCCGCCACGAACAGCACCTACGGCGTCTTCATCGACGTCTTCGGTCGCGCTGGGCTCGTCGAGGAAGCTGTCCTTTGGCTTCGTCACATGATCAGGAGGGGAATCCCCCCCGACGAGGTTTCCATGAACACCGCCGTTAGAGTCCTCAAGGACGCCGGCGAGCTCGCTCTAGGAGAGAAGCTTTTTCAAGACTGGTGCTCCGGGAGTGTCTGTGTTGAGTCTCTGATTGCCGCCCTCAGAGGAAGACAGAGCAAGGGGGAGACAATTCTCTCCCCCAAGCAGTTCCTCCTCTCCGAGATGCTCCGTTACGGTGGAATGCCGCCGGTGGGAGCGGTTTCGGAGGAGCCGCCGCGTCCCCAGAGACCTCGGCTAGCGGCGACGTTCAACACTTTAATCGATCTATATGGCAAGTGGGGCAGATTGGAGGAGGCTTCCAAGGTGTTCGGCGAAATGATGCAGTCGGGAGTGGCGCCAGACACGATCACTTTCAACACCATGATTAATGTCTGCGGCAGCCGCGGGCTGATGGAAGAGGCGAAAGCTCTGCTGGAGAAGATGGAGGAGCGGCGCATTCGCCCAGACGTAAAGACCTTCAACATCTTCATGTCCATGCATGCTGCTTCCGGTGATATGGCCGCCATGCTCTCCTATTTCCAGCGACTGACCGCTTCTGGCCTTCGCCCAGATGCCGTTTCGCAGAGAATTGTCCTCTCTGCGCTCTGCAAGAGCGCCACAATGGCGCTGGAGGCGGACACAGTGATCAGAGAGCTTGTTGGCAATGGCGAGCTTCTGGACGAGCAAGTCTTGCCTGTGGTGATGAAAATGTATGTTGAAAGGGGGATGCTCGAGCAAGCGGCAGAGTTCTTAGCCCAGCAGTTGTGTAGCTCCTCTTCTTTTTCTGCTCCTCCAGTTAGGTCTTCTCGTCAGGTGTCGTCGAAGATCTATGCCGCCATTGCCGATGTCTATGCCGAAAAGGGTTTGTGGATGGATGCAGAGACTGTGTTCTCTGCCAATATGCCTCGGTGCAGAGATCTGGTGGAGTATAATGTCATGATCAAGGCGTACGGTCGAGGCAAAAGAGTATGATCGCTCTCTCCAGCTTTTTTTGACGAAATGCCGAGTCGAGGAATCTGGCCCGACGCGTGCTCCTACAACTCGATCATCCAGATGCTTGCCACGGCTGACCAGCCGGAAAGAGCATCGAAACTCCTGCGGAAGATGAAAGCAGATGAGAACTCCAGAAACCTTCCTAAAATGGAAACCTTCTCTGCCGTGATTGCCAGCTGTGGCAGAGTGGGGCTGCCGAAGCTTGCCTGCGAGATGTTTGATGAAATGCGGAGCACAGGGATCACCCCTAATGAGGTCGCCTATGGGGCTCTGATCAATGCCCTTGCCAGTGCCAGAGAAGAGGGTTGTGTCACTGAGGCCCGCCGTCGGCTTGAAGAGATGGAATCTGCTCGCATAGACCCTAACTGTGTCGTCCTGACCTCTATGATGAAGGCCTACAAGAGGATCGGCAACTGGGAGGAAGCTCAGAAACTCTACTCAAGAATTGCCTCCAGCAGTGGCGGTAGTGATTCTGCCGCCGGCAACTGCATTCTTGGCCTCTATGCTGACTTGGGCATGGTGGCGGAGGCAAGATCAGTGTTCCTTGACCTCTGCAGCAGGGGAATCGCAAACACGGCATCCTATGGCGCCATGGTTAGGGTTTATACAAACATGGGAATGGTGGAAGATGCTGCTGCTTTGGCAGAAGAGTTGCTAGCTGTGGATTCCTCTGCCTTTACCCTTGTGGTGGCAGCGTTCTCTGCTGCTGGGAGGCTAAAGGACTGCGGAGCGCTCTTGCTGAAGATGCTTAGAAGGGGTGAATTGCCTGATCAGAGTATGTTTGGGAGCCTGTTTGGGATTATTAAGAGGGCAGGGGTGCCAGCAGAGGTGGCTGCACAGCTGGAGGCAGCAGCAGCGGGCAGGGAAGAACTGGTGGCTGCAGCAATAACAACAGTGGCACTGGCAGCGGCCGGGCTGGAGAGGGAGGCAGTGGAGTACGCGGAGAAGTTGGTGGGGGAAGGAGGGACGAAGCTCAGCTTGTTTGCATGGAATGCAGCGATGTGGGCCTTCGGGGCAGGTGGAGAGATAGATAAGGTGATGATGCTGAGCATGAGGATGAAGGATGTGGGAATTGTGGGCGACACAGTGACGTGCATGGGGCTGGCGAGGTGTTATGGGAAGGCAGGTTACGTGGAGGGAGTGAACAGAATCTATGGGATGGTCAAGTGCGGGGAAATGGAGGCGAGTGAGTCGCTGGTGGAGGCTGTCATGGCGGCATATGTGGATGTCGGCAGGGGGGATCTGGCGGAGGTGGCAGGGAGGGAGATGCGCTTCTGCATTCAGGAGAGGGAGATCCGTGAATAGAGAGACACAGAGATCAAGCTATGTACTTGAAACCAGAGGGAGATGGACACCGAGATGTGTACTAGAGAGATAGAGAGAGGGAGCCATCTTATTCTGATGATACGTTGATTAAGCAAATAGGAAATCAGTACTCTCTTAACCGAGAGACTCTTGGAAACCAACTTGGCTGAAACTGAAGTATCCCTGTAGATCACAAAGAAGAGCCAGACAGTATCCACTATGGGTTAGAATTTCAGAGAATCTGTGCTTATTGCTTAATCTTATACTAAAAAAATGGAGTTCATTGCTGATCTCAGCTTGTGAATGCCTTTAATCCATAACGGTTCAGATATTCCACCAAAGTGTCATGCCTGAGAAATCCCATTCAGCCACACCACGCATGTCTTACCTGTCTTGGTTAAAAGATTTCCTCTAAGAACAGTAATTTGCAGTTCACCGGCGAACTTGTGCAGACAGTGAAGAATCAGTATCCTTGTGAACCGAGTGATAGCTCGCTGCCCTTTTTAGGCACCGATACTAGAGTATCTACAATATCTAAAATTTCATGAAATAATTAAAATTTCCAAACAAGACTCTTGGGGAGAATTTCAGAGCATGTAGCTCTAAAAGAAAATCCCATTATTCTCTAATTTGATAAACACCATTTTATGAGTAAATATTCACAACGTTTGGACCAAGCCATTAACTTGTGAATGGCTTTAGGGTATAACTTAAACTATGAAAGAAATTTGATTTTAAGCACTCCGCATGCACCACATATGACCTTGAAAAGTGATCTTCACATTTTATATCCTATTTTTCCAGGGTTTAGATACAAAAATCCTCTAATCATCTTAGGAACATGGATTTAAATTAAACCCTAGCGGATAACTTAATATGAATTTTACAAGCAAGAAAGCATACAATCTCATAAATTAACGGGTGGGGACACTAAAAATGAATTCTAGAAGTGAATAGGGCCATATCCAGCCATCAGGTGCAGCCTACTTATTCATGGCATGATACCAAGGAAAGCGAAGTTGAGCAATGATGAGGACCACTTCAGCCCATCTCTGTATACTTATGAACTATCCTAAAACTTAGCCCATTCAATGTGGATGACGTAACTCATGAAAACAATGCTCCACATAAAGGCCTAGTATTTAGGAAAAAGGGGGAGGGAGTAATTTGGGAACTTTATGCACTCATCTCTCTCTCTCTCTCTTTCTCTCTCTCTCTCTTCAATTTAGAATGATAAAGAAAATTTGTGACATTCTTATGAAATTTCTTCAAGCTTGAGTGTAGGGAGAAAGTTTATATAAGATAGGTAGGACATGTGTCTGTCAAATAATCTTTTCTTGGAAGCTCTTTCCTTTCACAGTTGATCTATCTCCATCATTTCTATATGTATCATCCATATATTTTGATGTATCATATTGTATGTCGAAACTCCTATTATTCTTTCTGCAACAAATTGGGCATGTTCATGACATTAATGCACAAAACTGTAAGAAATAAGACCTTGAGATAAGATATGGAGGTGCTAGTTGAGAAAATTTATTAGAGCGAACAGAGGGCCTTGAAAATAAGCCTAATTAAAATTTTGAGCATCTTTCAAAGCAGGCTCTCTCAAAAGATACTTGGCATCCTTACTTCTGTTAGGTTTCGAGGTCGATAAGCCTTCTAAATTTTTATCAAAATATCAAGTACAACGGAATACATCGAATCAAATATTCAAAACACCAAGGTACCTAGAACAAATGATCTTATCATCTAGTATGTATGAGAAAACATAGAAGGTTCACTTGAAGGAGTTCTTGAAGCTATTCAAGTGTCTACCCTCTAGCAGTATCTACACAATTTCTAAATGGTGAGATATCCTCTTCAAATCTCTTCATCAAGAGAGAAAGAGAGCAAAGGAGAGAATTCCCACAAGGCTTGCATAGGCACCTTGAGTTATGACAGTTTTCCTTTTATTTATAGATATTTGGTATGTAAATTTTTCATAAAAATCCTCATAATTATATCTATATCCACCAACATCTATAGACCTTATGTGTGTGACCTTCTAGGTTCATATATCTCACTAGTTAATAACTCTATAGACTCAATAACACCTTATTGGTCAACCTTAATTAATTATCCACATCAACATACATATTAATTATTCAAGGATTGACTTAACTCAATTGATAGGTTGAGTTGCGAGCCTGTTGGGTGCCAAGCTATACCACATACTCTAATAGGTATGGATTATAGAAGAACTCTCTTATAGAACCTTTCTATCATCGGTTATCATGTATATATAATCCTTCATACGTATGAAACTCATGAATGACTTAAGATTTTGTTAACTGTCAAACTCTAATCGGACACTCAAGTTAATTATGATGCGCATATGAAATCATCAAGACCTCCTTCTCTAATATTTATACTACCTTGGCCAAAGATTTTATCGCATCTCATTCTTTGAGTCAATTCTTTCAAATACTAAGGACGCATGATCTCATATTGACCACATAATCATCTTCAAGGATTTTATGTTGTATCTAATATATGATATTTTAGAGATCTCGTAGCTAAGGATTCATAAATGATAATCAAAATACAATCATTGATTTATAAGAGGTCTTTCGTGTCTCTAGTCAAAGGACCACATACACAACCGTGACATGACTCAACCTAATTGACAATTAGATATAACACTATTAAGAGATTCATACGGGTCAATTCATTGAACTCTTTCTCCAAAGAGGACCCACTATCTATCCATAGTGTCTTCACACCAATTTGCTACAAGATCAGCCGTACTCATCAAATGATTTTGTGCATTCATTAAAAACATACGTCCTCGAGTCAAATAGTTTCCAAACTCACTAATTTTATGTTTAAATTTTACGAGTTAATTAGAATAATAGAGAGTAAGAATCGAATCTACAAAGAATTAGGAACTTTTTCGAGTTTTATTTAAAATTCAATTAAATTGGACAATAAATTGGATTTGGAAATTAGGAAAATTAATATTTTTAGAAATAAGACTCCAAGACGAATCTATAGAATCAAAATTCACTCAATTTAGAACAATATTCGCGGACAAATCAAGGAGCAAAGTAAAGAGAGAAAGTTCAATTGTGAAGCAAGAGAAATTGATTAAATTTAATAAAATTAAATTAATCTATGTATCAAAATAAAAATCTAATGATATAGGATGAATGATTAGAAAGAAACCACGTAAACTAACTTGAAATTGCACTCGTAATAATCAAATTAATTGCCAAATCATGGTTTTTCATGGCTTTTCATTCCGTATTTTGAAAAACAAAAATTCAAAGTTGAAGCGACAAATTCTTCCTTCTCCCTCAACAAAATCTTGATTTCAAATACTCCCTAGATGCGAAAATCAGTTTAGAAGAGGAATAAAGCAAGATATTCAAAGGATTATGTTGTCCAAAAGGTTTGATCGATAAAAAATCTAAGAACTATTTATACCATTGAAGAGAGAGTATAAGTCGACAAAAATTTGGTGTGACCATTGGATTTGACAATTGATCTTTGATCAACAGCTTAAATGAAATGCCAGAATGAGAATTGTGACCATTAAGTTCCGTCCGTCCAATCAAAGATAAAACGTTAAGATTTCATTACGTCACATGTGAAGAAGAAGCGTCATGTAATGATTGTCATTTGATCTTCATCGAGTGCTCGAGATACTGCCACACATCAAAGGAGTTCATCAAATGTATTCAATTCTATTCGTTATAACTCTTTAGATGAAAGGCTAGGGTTCAATCACGCTTTATGAAGCGAATTGCTGCCGAGTCACAGTTGACCACATACCCCTCCGAGTAAGTCAAGATCAACGATCACGATTAACTCTACGAAGCGAACGTCTCACATCTCGCCATGTTACTTGCAAAGAAATAAAAACATAAATAGTCCCAAATTGAAAAAAATTAGGGTGAAGTGATGGGTACACAAAGGCAAGCTCCTAACTGGTTAGCTCATGCCCTTAACAAGATGCTTAACCACTATCTACATTCTAATGATGCACAAATGTATGCGCTGACGAAGCGAATCCGCGAGGTCATTGGAAACACGCGGATAAGCATCAAAACACTAATTTTAAAGATTAATCTCTAATTAAGGAGTATAGTGGTGAATAAGGGTTGCATCCACGGAGAAATTAAGATATTTTCAATGCATTCTTTGAAATTCAATCAAATTAGACAATGAAATGAGGTGAGAAATTAGGAGTTTTGCAAAGATAACTCGAAGGCGAATCCACATAATCAAAAATCACTAAATTTGGATCAACATTCGCGAATAAATCGACGAGTAAATCAGAGAGAAATTTTTAAATGAGAAGATAGCGAAAAATCGAAATTAAAATTGAAATTGACTAAATCTACTATTTGAAATTGAAATCTAATTTTATAGAAAGAAAGATTAAGAGGAAAATATGATTTCTAACCCAAGATAGCGCTTGAATTGATCCAATTTCTCACTGGATCAAAGGCTTTTCATTCCACAAATTCGAAGATGATTATTGAGATTCAATAATCGACTTCGCCCCATTCTCTCGACGAAATCTCACTTTCAAGCCCCTCGTGGACGTGGAAATTGATCTAGAAGCGATTGGAAGCAAGAGATTCAAGGATTGTGGTGTCTAGATGGTTTTATTATTTGAAAAACCCAAGAATGATTTACATCATCAAAGAACATCTAAATTTACAGGGCAAATTAGGCGTAACTATCGGATCGAGCTTTTAATCTTCGATCAACAGCTCTGATAAAATGCATATATGCGAATCGGTATGCTTAAATCACATTTGTTAGATCGGAGATGGACTGCGAAGATTTCGTCACATCGCGCATGAAGAGAAAACATATGAAATGTCATCCGTTTGATCTTGATCTAATGCTTCAGATATGTTTTGTCGGTTTAATCTCAATCGTTACAACTCCTTAGATGAATAGCTGAGATTAAATCATTTTAAAATGATTTGCCGGCAAACCAGAGTGTGTCACGTACCCCTTCACTTACGTGACAATCGACAATCGCGATTAAATCGCGCGATTGAACGCTCCACACTCTGTCAGGTTGCCTATGAACATAAAAACAAAAAAATAGTCCCACATGACGAAAAATCAAAAGAATTGATGGGTATATATGTAGTGTATACTTAGTGAGATAACATAAACTCTTAAAAAAGTGCTTATCTAACTAATTACCCACGGGCACACATGCGCACATGAGTGCACCCGCACACACACACGCGCACACGTGCACACATACACGCCGCCACGTGGTGACGCTCCTTTTAGCTCGTACCACGTCAACTGCCATGTCAGCACCTGATAAAATAATATATTTTTAATGAATTTAATTCAAAATAAATTGAATTAAATTTACCAAATCTGAGAAAAATTCCATAAAAATCCCTAAAAATTAGAAAATTCATAAATTTTAAAATATAACTCCAAATTAATTCAAATTTATTTCATTAGATAAGAAATTAAATCATCTATCATTATAAAAAGTTAAATTCAATAAATAACAAGAGAATAAATTTTATTTTAAAATATACTCATTTATTTGATAATTTAAAACTTAGAAAAATAAATGAGTGTATAACAAATATTTTCTCTTATTATTTAACATTAAAACCTAATTATAATCTCAAATAAAATGTGGATAATCTAATCTTAAAATATTTCTCATTAATTTATCATAATTATCCCTAAATTAGTATATTTTGAGATTATAACTTATTTTCATAGAATGATAGATAAACACTAAAAAAAATATGATATCATACATTAGAATTAAATGTTTTATGCTTTCATTTGCGTTAATAATCATATATTTTCATGTATAATTTGTACACGTGCTCGCCATGTGGTGCGTGTTATCATGTGCCATGTGGTGCGTGCACACATCGTCACATGGCGATACACACACGTGCTTGCCATGTTAACTGCCACGTTAGCGCTTGTGTATAAAACTAATTTTATAATATTTTAAATTAAAATAAATTCAAAATAAATCTAGAAAACATTCAAAAAAAATTCTTGAAAAATCCCTAAAATTCATAACTTTCAAAGTATAACCTTTTTTAATCTAATTTTTTTTGTTTGATCCAAAATTAAATATCTATCATTTGAATGATGTTAATCTTAGAAATAACGAGAGAATAATTTTTTTCACTAAAAAATACATTGATTTTCTTTGGAAGATAAAACTTAGAAAAATAAATGAGTGTATATAAAAATGTTTTCTCTCTTTATTTTACATTTAAACTCAAATATTATATGAAATTTAAAATGAAAATTATCTACTCTAAAATATCAACTTTTCAATATCCATAATTATCCTTAAAATAATGTATTTTGATATTATAATTTTAAAGTGCATAAAATGATAAATATGCACTCAAAGTATGATAACATGCATAGGAATGGAATATTTTATGACTTAATTGATATTATTAATCATATAATTACAATTATACGTTTCATGTTATCATTCATCATCTAAGTTAGATCAGATAGTGTTATTCTATTTGGATAATTAGACATCTTTCTCAAATATCCCACGAATAGGAATGCTTAGAACATATGCTTATAAAGACTATTGATCACTGTATTTTGATCTCACCATAATTCACTTAGCCATTGCATAAGATTATGGACTTCATTACAAACATCAAATAAAGAATGACAATGAGTAAATTTCATTTTAACGAACATAAATGAGATACATAGAAGTGTGATTAGCTTATAGGCTACATAACGTCCATCGAAAAGTACATGAAAGACCCAAGACAAAATTGATGCTTACATCTTTCGAAGGGCTTAAGGGGATGAGAAGAGGGGTATAGAGAAGAGGGGCCTAAGGGGACGGAAAATTTTTGTCACACATATCTTTCCGCTTCTTCCCTTCCTCCTCAGCTCCCCTCTCTTCTCCTCTCTCCTTCATGCATTCTCTTCTCTCTCTTTTCTTCGTTGTTCTTCCTCTCTCTCTCATGCGCACGCAGAAGATAATTTTCTCTCTCGACCATGTGAAAAAACCTTCCCTCCTATCTCGCTTCTCTGCTCTCACCCAGTGCTTTGATCACTTCTCGACTATCGCGCGAGAGAGGAGAGATTAGAGAAAAAGAGAAGATAGAAGAGAGAGGAGAGAGGAGAGAGGAGAGAGAAAATAATGTTTCTTAGTTTTTCAAGTTTTACTCGATGTTTGACCAGAGTAGTTCTAATGGGAGCGAGTTGACTAGTGCAATGTGAGGACAAAGACATTCAATCTACGATCTAGATTTCTTTGAATTAAAAGCCTGATATCTGACAATCCCGGTGGAGTTAGGGGCTTAAATTTCATGGGCCTAATCGTCATTTCAAGCTTTACAAATCTTCTAGGGCCAATTTATATTCAAAGATGAAAGAATTAGGTTTCTCAATATTTCTTTGTATGCTTCTAGCATTAGCTAGCTAAAAGAAAAGAAATCAACGATTGATCATTTTTTGTGTATGTAACACTATTCTCAATGAGTTTCTTCTTTTTTCTATTCATTCCTTATGTTGGATGCAAGACACAAAGTCCATGCGAAATATACGGGCTCTCAGAGGTATATTTTGATTAGGGAGCATCACTTGATTGTGTTTTCATCACAAATCTTTAGCTTATAACCATTCTCTACCCATCTTTTCTGTTTACTCATCTTTTCATCTATATTTTCATATTTAGAAACCCTAAAAATTACTTTCATTTTCATATTTTCATTTTCCAACATCGATCAAGGGTTTCCAATATTTGAAAAGAGTTTGGAAGCATTTTATCAATTCATTTCATTCTTGTGTACATCTTCTTCCTTTCATCGAGCATTTTTGCTTTCTAAATCTTAAAATACCTTGTACATCCTGGGGAAGTAGTGATAGAATGTAGCCAACCCAATGGAATTTTCGAACGCCATGGATGCTCTTGGGAATGGGCCATTAATTAATGGTGTCTATATTACAGGGATTTACGAAGATATCATGCCAAAAAGAGGATGGTCAATTAAATGATGGATATTATATGGCCTATCAGCAAAATCATACTTCCATGTCTTATTTATATTCATTAAAAAAATTATTCATTGTTAATCTTATATAACGTTTGTAATAAATTTTATCGGCATTTAAAATGATTAAGTAAATTATGATGAGATTATAATCCAATGATTACTACTCTTGAAACATATGTTCTAAATATTCTTATATTAAGGATATTTCAAGAAGGACATTGAAATATCTAGAAACAATAAACACTATCTAATCTAACTCATCTGATGGGTATAATTGAACTTATATCTATAGGTATGTGATGAAATACTTTCATGTCATCAATTAAAACATATAAATGCATGTCGAAAAATTACCAAAATCACTAAATTAAAGTTACAATCAAGAATTAATTAGTATAATGATGAATAAGGGTCGAATCCACGGAGATGTAGAGAATTTTTTTAGGTGTTCTTTAAATTCGATCAAATTGGATGATGAATTGAGGTGAGAAATTAAGGAATTTAATAAATTTGGAAAGAGGACTCCAAGAATAATCCATATAAAAAAATATTTTGATTTGGATTAGTATTCGAGGAGAAATCAAGTAACAAAATCAAGATAACAAAAATTGATCGCAAAGAGACAGAATTCGATAAATTTTTTAAAAATTAATCTAGTATAAGCTTTGAAATTAAACTTTAATGATAAAAATGAAAAGATTTGAAAGGAAAACACATAATCTAACCCAAAATTGCAGTTGAAATGATCTAATTGATCACTGGGTCAAAGGCTTTTCATTACACATTTTTAAAAATGAATATTCGTAGTTCAAGAGGTGAAATCTCCCTATTCTTTTGACAAAAATCTTGATTTCAAGCACTCCCCAAACGCAAAAATGAGTCAAGAAAAGGAATAAAATAAGAGATTCAACGATTGAGTTGTCTAGACAGTATAATTACTTGAAACATCCATGAATAAATTTTTCGTCGAAGAGAGAGTATAAATAGGCAAAAATTTGGGCATGACCGTTAGATTTAGTAGTTGATTTTGATCAATGGCTTAGATGAAATGTCAGGATATGAATCGTCTTCATTAAGTCCTCTCCGTCCAATCGAAGATGAAGCGTAGAGATTTCACCATGTTTCTCGCGAAGAAGAAGCATTGTGTGACGTGCACCATTCGATCTTTACAAGTTTTCTGGGATTCTGCCACACGTCTCTTGAAGTCCATTGGGTTCACTTAATCTCATCCGTTATTACTCTCCAGATGAAGATCGAGCGGTTTTTAGTAAAACAATTCGCCACCGAATGAGCATGCCCTCTCCATTTTTAAGTAAAAATAGAGGGTCACAATTTAAACTAGTCGATCGCTCGTTCTAGATCGTGCCACGTCACCTGCGTAAAAACATAAAAACGTAGTCTCACATGGAAAAAATATTGATGGAAATCAAGTCTAAATAACATGTGGTTTTAATGGGTTTAGCTTATATCCTTAAATGGATGCTTAACCCACTAATCACAATTGCGCATGAGCACACACACAAACATGCATACATTGCCACATGGTGATGCACAAGCGATTTGTCGCGTCAGCTGCCACATCAGCTCAAGAAAATAAAAATAATTTTTTTTATTTTGAAAATAATAATAATAATTTAATTTATAAAAATTCTAAAAAATCCCTAAACATTAGAAAATTCACAAAATTTAAAATATAACTCTAAATTAATCTAAATTTATTTTTTTGGATCAAAAATTAAATAATCTATCATTCTAAAGAGTCAAATTTAATAAATAATAAGGAAATAAATTTTTATTTTAAAATATATTC
This sequence comes from Lemna minuta, assembly GCA_024174645.1. NCBI lineage: Eukaryota > Viridiplantae > Streptophyta > Magnoliopsida > Alismatales > Araceae > Lemna > Lemna minuta. The sequence continues at coordinate 22,897,927 of CM044103.1, read as the reverse complement.
ATTTATTTTGGAAAATAAAACTAGAAAAATAAAATATTGAATAAAAACATATTTGTTCTTATTATTTAATATGAAAACTTAATTATAATCTCAAATAAAGATCAAATTAATCTACTCTAACATATATTATTAATCATGCATAATTATCCTTAAAATAATACATTTTGAGATTATAACTCTAAATTAGATAGAATGATAGATATGTACTCAAAGTATGATGACATGAATGAGAATGTAATATTTTATGCCTTAATTTGTATTGATAATCATATAATTACATGTATAAATTGTATGTTGTCAAAGATAGATTATTGGCGATCTTTGGAGAGAGAGAGTTCAATGAATTGATCTATATGAATCATTGAATGATATTATACCTAATTATCAATTAAGTTGATTCATGTCATGATTATTTATGTGGGCCTTATTTTTCTACTAAACTCTTTGCTTTCACCTAATTATTGATTTTTTTGCATCCACTTTTATGCGTTGGCATACATTTATACCAGATTCTTGAATATTATCTTTAAAGTGCATGAGGGTTTCATCACTTGAATGCCAACAATTGACATTATAGAATTGTAATCTGCAACCTTTGATCGGGCAACATAGGATTCTTGTTTGTGTCGTCTTTGGGATTGGTCAGAGCCCTCTTTCAGGTAATAATGGTGTCCCTTATGAGTAGGAGTAGATATTTAGTAAGTTTTCAACAAGTTCATTGTGATTCTCTCTCTTGTGATCATGATGGTCTTTGTTTGATATCTCCTTCATTTCAACTTAGATTTATGCCTGATTTGATTCATTAAATGCCTTTCTTTCTCTTTTTTCTAAATCTTAATTATCTATACTTGTTAGTTCTCTGATAAGACTATATTAAACTGAGTTTTATAACTAGGGTCAATCAGTATTCATCATTGTAACTTGATCTTAATTCTTATAAATTTGGTTTATTTTTGACGTGTAAATGTGCCGCACGCTCATCATAGATCCCAGCGGGAAACAGGTTAGTGTGCTGCTTGACACTAAGACCTCGAGTGAGCGGATAGTTTCACGGTTTTCTTTCGGCGGAGCAAGGTAAGACATAATCTGAGACCGCCGACTTTTTATTTATCCATAATGATACATGCGGAATACTCCATGCACACTGTTTGTGAGAGAAATAGAGGGGGTATGAACAGAGGCGGCCGGTCTCCGTATTTAAAAGACTCTCAGGAGTCAGCAGATGGCGGTGCACCTTCTCTTGCAGTCGAAGAAGCAGCCGCCGCCGCTGGCGCCGCCGGCAAAGCCCTTGCTGCGAAGACTGCGAAAGGAGAAGCACTTTTTGGGACAAGTCAGCTTCTTTCTGAAGCACGGCCCTCTCTCTGAGCACACAATCCAAGGTTTCCAAGTACCCATGGCTCCTGCAACTCCGCCAACGCCGCCGGGAAAGCTTAAACCGCCGTTGAAGCCCGGAATCCAGCTTCCACTGCTCCAATCCGGCATACCAAATCCGGGAACGTCGCCCGTCGAAAAGGGTACGCGAGGAAAATCTCTGAGCTGGGAAGTGGGATCATCGAAGGAAAATGGGGCTTCGGGGAAGCCCATGATTTGGGCGGCGCCGCCGTTCCAGAGGACAGCAGCGAGGATTAAAGCTGCCGGGAGGATGGTGATCTTCATGGCCAGATTTTCCGGCTCCAGTTGGCTCTGGGTCCTCGTGGCTGGAGTTGATTTATATATTTTGTACGATGATCAGAGTGGAGTCTAGAGAGAGAAAGGTTGAAATGAAAGCGTTCATTAGTCAAAATTTTAAAATATCGGAGGGGGCGAGAGAGAGAGACGTATAGCTGCACATGTGAGACGGAGGAAGGAGGATGGTTAAGGGTGGAGAAAGACGGCGAACACTCCGTGACATTCATTAACTGCTTCTGCGGACGAGTAGTCTCAACTGCTTCGATTTCATGGCTGTACATAAAACCACCCGTGTTCGCTTTTTCAGAATTTTTTCTGCTTTTGAATGACCATCGATCTCACTTCCCCACCCAAGAGTATCTCCGGCCTCCGCATCTATATGCCTATTTGAACCAGTTTTTTTATTATCCAGCCGTTTTTCTTCATTCGGAATCGGTCGTATACGCGGCTTCTTTTGAATTTAGTTTCCCGTGAGTTCTTGACTGTGGAAAACTAAAGCGAAGAACCCATTGAAAGGGTAGGTGAATTTAGCACTTGCTGGTTCGTATATCCTCTGCTGGGTCTTCCTCATGTGAGCCTATTTAAAATGGGGCTCTCCCCAGAGGGAGACAGCCACAGTTTTCATCTCTTTAAGTGGTGGTGACGGTCCATCATCTATGCACAATATGCAAGGGGTTTGTCTATGGCACCTATGGTGACTTATATCCTCTTTTATTTTTATAATGCTCGTGTTGGTTAAGTAAAACCTTACGATCCCGTCAATATAAATTAAACCTCCAAGAGTTACATAGCAACTATAAACAAATGCCAATTCAAATTCTCTACAAGAAATTTGAGCCCTCCATCTATTGTCCAATTGGAAAATCAGAAGATATGTTGATTCAAAGGAACCACATGGCATGATCTCTTCTAAAAATTCATGAACACACATCTAATGTGTAGGGATGGTTGTGACCACTCTCTCTCTCTCTCCACTCCTTTTTAGGCGATGCGATGACATCCTTTTTGTCAAACCTGAACTAAAGGACAATCCAATGTCACAAGGTTTCTACAAAATTTTCTCTCCATAACTCCTTTTCTCTAGGGCGATGTGGCTGAATCTTGTTCATAATGCTACTTTACATGCCACAAAGATCTCTAATTTTCATAATTCTCGGTGTTGGTTCAGTACAATTACATGACCATGATTTTTTGTGAATTCTCAATTGCTACTCTCTTCATTTTCAAGGGTCTTATCACATGTTTGCCATATAAAATCAATCCAACTTGCATCATACCACGAAATGAACCTTAACATATTTTTGTTTCATTTCCATAGTTTTCTATGGTTGAAACGTAGTTGAGAGTGTTCATTTTTAAGGTGTATTCTTTGCTTTAAAGTGGGAGTTTTTTTATGAAATTTTTGATCGATTTCTTGATTCCATTGTCATGTGGGTCATTCTCTTGGTGTATCAAGATTTGATCTGCCAAAACCATGCCAATATAGGCCTTACATTTTTAGAGATTTGGAAAATTAGGCCATTAATCATAATTTCCATTTTAGATCTGATTTTCTCTCTCTAATTATCAGTTTGACATTTCCCTTATTTCCATTCAGTTTCCATAAAATTTCATTCATTAGGTTCTTCTTCTTACCTCATTTTCCCATAAAAATTTTTGGGATTTGTTAGATTAATTTTCTACCACTATGTTTTTAAGAGCCAATTCCATGAGGATTTTTCTTTGACTCACCTTGATACGAATTGTAACCATTACTTTGGTGGATTAAATATTGACGAAGCAAGACTGCGAGGTCGTTGAAATCACATGGTCACGTCTCAAAACAAAGTCCAAACTTACCAATTTTATGAAATTAATTTGAATTGAGAGGTATAATGGTAAATAAGGGTCGAATCCACAGGGAATTAGGGAAAATTATGATGATCTCTTGGAATTTGATCAAATCGTACAATGAATTGGTGATAGAAATTGGGAAAATGATATTTTATGAAAGAGGAATTGAAGACAAATCCACGGAATCAAAAATCAATGAATTTGACTTTGATTTTGTGGAGAAATTGAAGATTGAATAGAGACGATTTTTCCGAAAATCTAAAGAATGAAAAATCAAAAATTAAAATGAAATTCAATTAAATTATAATTCTAAATTGAAATTAAATACTAAACGAAGATAGATTAGGTTGAAACACGATCCCTAACCCACAATTGCAATCAAATTGATCCAATTAATCACTGTAATCAAGGCTATTCATCAAAATTCGGCAATCACGATTCGTGGAGTTCAAGCGTCGATTTCTTCCTCGTCGATTGTCAAAATCTTGATCTTAAGCACTTCGTGGAAGCATAAATGAGTTTGGAAGCGATTGGATCAAGAGATTCAAGAGATTTGATGTCTAAACAGTTCGATTAAGTCGAATTGCTCTCGAATGCTTTACAATCTCGAAGAACATCTCAATTTATAGGGCAATTGGGTGTAACCGTCCGATCTCCATTTAATCCGCGATCAACTGCTCTGATGAAACCCATCGGATCCGAAATTGTTACCGTTAAGTTATGGCCAGAGACATCTCTCGATGGAGAAGAAGCAATCGATTCCACATATCGAGGTCGGAATGGGATCGGCTGGATCGCTGATCGACGCCTGAGATGAAGCCACGTCGCATGCGTTATAAAACGTATCAAATCATTCGTCGTTGGATCGCGATCAGACGCTCTTGAAATGTTTTTCGTTGGTTTAATCTCGACCATTATAACTCATCTTAATCAAAGGTTGGGATTAAAACGCATTTGATGAATCCGATCTCGCCACGTACCCCCCGTCACTTAAGTGAAGATCAAGGGCTCTAATTTCTCGCACGATCGGACGTCCCACGATGCGCCACGTCGCATTGCGCTCTTGATCATCGATTGCGATCAATCGAACGTTCCAGATTACGCCATGTCACCTGCGAGCTTAAAATAATATGAGAAATCAATTTTAAATTAGAAAATTTGATTTTTCATTCCAGAAAATCCTTAGAAATTCTTTTAAAATTCAGAAAAAATCCAAAAAAATCCTTAAAAATTATAAAACTCATAACTTTCAAAATTTAACTCCAAATTAATCCAAATTTATTTCATTTGATCAGAAATTTAATTATCTATCATTCTAAAAATTTAAATTTAATAAATAACAAGAGATTTAATTTCTATTTCAAAAATACATTCATTTCTTTAAGATTTATAACTTTAGAAAATAAAAAATGAATGTATAAAAATGATTTCTCTTATGATTTAACTTTAAAAACTAATTATAATCTCAAGTAAAGGTGGGTGATGAAATTTTGAATCTTTAATTCATCTTAATTGACTGTAAATTAGTGTATTTTGAGATTATAATGACTTTTTCATAGAATGATAGATCAATACTCATAAATATGATAACATGCATATGAATGAAATCTTTTATGACTTAATATGCATTAATAATCATGTATTATCATGTCTAATTAGCATGTTATCAAGTATGTTCTTAGAAATCTAAATGTGCATTTTTAATGAATACACATTTTATATTTTTAAATGGGAAAAATGAAAACAATTTCATCAATGAGACAAGAACAAAGATATTATTTGAGTAACATCATCATCGCTGATTGTAGCGACTAGTGTGTCTTAGTGACCATGTACATAGGGAAATTTGTGTCATTATTGATTGTGTACGTATAATCCTTCGTTCGCGTGAGACTCATAAATGACTTAGGATATGGTTGATAAATTTAAAAAATAAGTTATATTTATCAATCATTTTTCATGTGTAAGTGTTGATAAAGATTTTAACAATTAGAATATCTATTTTTATATGAGTGAATGTGGTGAAAATATGAATAAGTCCTATTATGTATCATTTCTTACATTTTGATTCTATTATAAGACTAACCCCATTTAAGTTCTTGGAATGCCAAATAGTTGAATTCTCTAAAATTTTATGAGTTATGTACATGCAAAGACATAGGTTACGTTTTATGGGAGTATGGATGCAAATTATCTAGAAGGAGAGGAAGAAAATATCTACTTCATCTTATTAGGAGGTTGGTCAACATTTTCCACCTATTACAGAAATTAGTCAAACCTTTCCACTTTTTTAGAAAGATGGTTAAGCCTTTCCACCTTTTTAGGAGGTTGATTACGTCATTCTACCTTTTTAAGAGGTCAGTCAAACCTTTCCACCTTTTTATGGGGATGGTTAAAGCCTTTTGACCTTTTTAGGATGTTGATCAAATATTGTCATATCTTTAGGAGGTTGGTCAAACCTTCCTACCTTTTTAGGAGCTTCGTCAACCACCTTATTAGTGATGGATATTATGTGGCCTATAAACCAATCTGTCTTCTTGTTTATTTTCATTGAAATAAAATTTATTCATTGGTAATTTTGTGTGATGTTTACAATGAAGTCCATGAGTAATAACATGCAATTACATGATTACTAATACAAATTAAGGCATAAAACATTATATCTTTACGCATTTTATCACACTTTGAGTGCATATCTCTCATTTAATCCAAATTTATGTTATAATCTTAAAATGCACTATTTTAGGGATAATTATGCATTTTTAAGAATATATTTTTAAGTTAGATTATTCCCATTTATATTTGAGATTATAATTGGGTTTTAATGTTCAATAATAAGAGAAAATACTTTTATATTCTCAATTATTTTCTAAGTTTTGATTTTAAAGAGAAGTGAGTGTATTTTTGAAATAGAAATTTATTCTCTGGTAATTTAAATAATTTGACTTTTTAGAACTATATATAATTTAATTTCTGATTCAATGAAATAAATTTGGATTCATTTGGAGTTATTTAAAAAAATGAATTTTCTAATTTTTAGGGAATTTTTTAAAATTTAAAATTGATTTATTTAATTTAAATTCAATTTTGTTTTTTGCGCAAGTGATGTGGCATTATGTGGATCGTTCGATTGCGCAAATAAATCACGATCGCCAATCGTCACTTAAAGGCGATGTGGCAGCATATGGAGTGTCCAATCGAGTGATTAAATTGCGATCGTCAATCGTCACTTAAAGGCGGGGTACGTGGCGCAAATCCATTTGTCGATGAATTAGTTTTAAAATGATTTAATATCAGCCACCGATCTGAGTTATAAAAATTGCGATTAAAACCGACGAAACGCATATGAAGTGTCAGATCAAGATCAAACGGCGATCGTTTGATGCGTTACTTATAACGCGCCCAATGTGGCTTCATCTCGACAGTCCATCTTAGATCCAATGACCACGACTTAACTATAATGATTCACATCTCTTTGTTTCATTAGAGCTGTTGATTGAAGATTAAACGCTCCATCGGACAGTTCCGCCCAAATTTGTTATAAATTGAGATGTTCTTCGACATTGTAATGCATTCTTGGATGTTTTCGAGTAATCGAACTATTTAGACACCACCATCATTGAATCTCTTGCTTCCAATCACGTCTTGACTTATTTCTGCATCGACTGAGTGGTTGGAAGTGAGATTTTCGTTGATAGAATAGGGAGAATTTGCCCTCTTGAACACCAATGATCATCTTCAAAATTGCAGAATGAAAAGCCTTAAATCCGGCGATTAATTGGATCATTTCGATCGCTATCTCAGGTTAGATTATGTGTTTTTCCTCTCTAATCTTTCATCTTGTATCATTAAACTATACTTTAGGTTCGTAGATTTAGTTAATTTTGTTTTTAATTTTAGATTTCTCTCTCTTCACGTTTGGAAATTTCTATCTAATTTGCTCCTTGATTTCTCCTCGAATCTTGATCCAAATCGAGTGATTTTTTTGATTCTGTGGATTTGTCTTTTGAGTTCTCTTTCCAAATCTATCAAAATCCCTAATTTCTCACCTCAATTCATTGTCTGATTTGATTGAATCTCAAAAGATCTCTTAAAATTGTCTTATTTCTCCTTGAATTCGACCCTTATTCACCACTATACTCTTTAATTCATAATTATTTGATAAAATTGATCAATTTTGTATTAATTTTGATACAAATTAGTGTGTATTCAATGACCGCGTCGATTCATTCCGTCAATGAACGCATGTAATGACTAAGTTAATTATGATGAGATCATAATACAATGATTACTAGTCTTTAAACAGATGTGCTAAACATTCTTGTTCGAGGGATATTCGAGAGGGACATCGAATTATCCAAAAATAATAATACTATCTAATCCAACTCATATGATGATTATGGCTAATCTTGTAACCATCAATGTGAAGACACTAAGGATAGATATTGGGTGCTCTTTGAAGAAAGAGTTCACTGACTTGATCCATACGGATCCGTGAATGATATTATACTTAACTTTTAATCAGGTTGATTCATATCACGGCTATGTATGTGATCCTTTGATTTGAGACACTAAAGACATCTTGTGGATGGATTATCATGTTTTGATTATGACTTAAGAATCCGTAGCCGCGGGATATCTAAAATGTCAAATAATAGATACGACATGAAGTCCATGAACATGATTGTGTGATCAAGATGGGATCATCCGCCCTTAGTATTTGGCGAGATTGACTCATGAAAGGAAATGTGATGAAATCCTTGACCAAGGTAGTAGAAATATTGGAGAAAGAGTTCTCGATGATTTCCTACATGCATTAGTACTAACTTGAGTGACCGATTAGGGTTTGACTATTCACCATATCCTAAGTCATTCATGAGTCACATGCAGATGAAGGATTATATATACATGATAATCGATGACGGAAAGGTTCCATAAGTGAGTTCTTACATACTCAATATCTCCTAGAGTATGTGATGTGTCTTGGCACCCAATGGGTTGGCAGATCAATCTATCGATTGGGTTAAATTGATCATTGATTAATCAATCTATATGTTGATGTGGATAATTAATTACATTTGACCAATAAAGTGTTATTAGGTTTATAGATTTATTAAACTAGTAAGATATATGGTCCTAGAGGGTCACACACATAAGGTCTATGAGATGTTTGTGGATATAGATATAATTGTGAGGGTTTCTATGAAAAATTTACATACCAAATATATTTATAAAGAGGGAGAGAACGATCACAATTGAAGGTGCCCGATAACATGCTAATTAGACAAGATAATTGATAAATGTAATCTTAACATGATAATACATGATTATCAATGCAAATTAAGGCATAAAATATTCCATTTTTATGCATGTTATCATACTTTGAGTGTATTTCAATCATTTCATACAATTTTAAGTGATAATCTCAAAATGTAATATTTTAGGGAAATTATGCATTCTTAAGAATAGATTTCAGATTATATTATTCCCATATAAATTTGAGATTATCATTAGGATTTAATTTTAACTAATAGGAGAAAATATTTATATACACTCACTTATTTTTCTAAGTTTTGTTTTTCAAGTATAAGTGAGTGTATTTTTGAAATAAAAATAAATTCTCTTGCTATTTAAATATTTTTAATTTTTATAATCATATATAATTAAATTTCTGATCCAATAAAAAAAATTGGATTAATTTGGAGTTGTATTTTGAAAGTTATGAATTTTCTTATTTTTAGGGATTTTTTTGGAATTTTTTGGAATTTTTCTTGAATTTAATTTGATTTATTTCAAATTAAATTGAATATAAATATACCTTGTTATTGCGTGCTGATGTGGCATCTGATGTGGCGTGAATAAAAATAGCGGCGCCATGTGGCGGTCTACGAGACCACCACGTGTCACACACGTGTACATGTGTGCATGTGTGTGGATGCGCGTGCGCGACGTGTGTGCGCATATGAGAATAAGGAGGGAGCATCCTGTTGAGGATTTTCTCATTACTTATATACGCGTGCACTTCTTTGATTTTTTCCATATGGTACTATTCGTTTTTGTTTTTATGCGCGGGTGATGTGGCAACATACGGAGCGTCCGATCGAGCGTTAAAATTAAACCGTCGATCGTCACTTAAGTGAAGGGGTGCGCGGCGCATTTTGATTGGACGTCGATTCATATTTCAAAGTGTATAATCTGAGCCGTTCATTAAGAGAGTTGTAACGGCTGAGATTAAACGCATCCGATGGACTTCTGTGAACACGTGGAGATATCTCAAACGTTCGAAGAGGATCGAACGGCTGGCGTTACACAAAGAATCAACTCCACGTGATCACAAGGCTCATCATATGCGCTCATCCGCGATCCAAGGGCCAAGATTTAACCGTAACGGTTCGTCCTCATGCGTTTAATCTCAATCGTTGATCGAAGATTAAATGCCCCATCCGACGGTTACGCCCAAATTGCCTATAAATTAAGATGTTCTTTGAATTTGTAATGCATTCTTGGATGATTTTGCTTAGTTGATCTATCTATACACATCAATCCTTGAATCTCTCGCTTCTAATCACTTCTATACTTATTTTCGCGTCCACGGAGTGATTAAAAGTGAGATTTCATTTATCGATTAAGGAGAATTTGTCTCTTGAACACTAACGATCGTTTTCGAAATCGCGGAATGAAAAGCGTTGAATCTAGTGATTAATTGGATCATTTTGATCGCTATCTCGGGTTAGATTACATGTTTTCCCTCTAATCTTTTGTCATATACTATTGACGAAGCGTTTTGTGCGGTCGTTAAAACTCACAAACGTCAGTCAAACAAAATTTATAAATCCGAACTCACAAAGATAAAGATATATAATCAAGTAAAGTGTAAGTATCGGGTTGATCCACAAAGAACAAGGTTGACTTTTATTGCAAAGCTGACTTGGTCAAACTTAGGTTTAAAAGAGGTTTTAAAGAAGTAGAAATAATATGTTATGTATAGAAATGATATAAATATACTAAATAAGAAATTTTAACATTTAAGATCTCGGATTTAACAGAGAAAAGTCAAAAGTCAAAGTCAAAGCATTGACTTTGACCAACAGTCAATGTTCTGTAAAATCAGAGAACCAAAAGATGTGAGAAGATTACGAAAATTCCACTTACTAAAAGAGTTCCGGCTTCAGTTTTCCGTGAACATATTGCGTATATGGGTCTCAAATCATATGACGATATGTAATTTCAGTGGGAGTTTGGTGTATTTTGTGTGCTTATTATGTAACGGACATGTTGTTTAAGTTTACCATTATGAACTTAATTTCAGTTGATCTCTCTTCAGACTTCAGAGGACTAAGTTAAAAATGTACATGTATGAATCACATTTCATGTAATTTTCATGCTACACATCCACACATGATCTATGTCATTCATTCGATCAGTATATGTGATCATTGTTTGGGTTTAGTTATGATCAATGTGACGAAAATCCCCTAGGTTCGTTGCTGGTTTGATGATGGACGAGATTGATGAGAATGTTCGCGAATGATAGCATCAAGTTGAGCTCATAAAGTGATAATTCACAATATTCAGTTAATACATATCTTGTCCGAGTGAGAGATTGTTAGATCTAATCTCATTAAGTGGACATAGTTATGTATTATTGTGGATTAGCTATCATTATAATCCCATTAAGTGATTCAATTATGTTTAATCTGGGGATTACGACATTCATTTATGTGTGTGGAGGTTAATTATGTGTAGAGGCAATAAATCAATCATTAGTCATTAATGGGCTAACTAATGACTGATTAGAGGCTTAAGCTTTCCTCTATCTCTATAAATAGGAGGCCATAGTCCACTTGGATAACCTAATGCTTATAACCCTCAAGAGAGAATCACATTTCCTCTAGAGATCAGGAGGTTACATCAGGGATATTCAAGAAGACTATTCTCCGATTTAGTAATCTACTCCGATGAAGATCAATCCGGTGAATCCAAGTATGTGTTTAATTTCAGTTTATGAATCTGATTATTCTAATGAATCATGATGCATATTCAAGTTCCAAAAAAACTAAAATTTAGAAAACTACAGAGAAAATGGAATTTATTAATATAAAATTCATGATTTTTGATAAGAAATAGATTTACTATGAATTATTGAAAATCAAAGATAAAAAAATTCCCCGAAATGAACACTTTCGAGAAATTCTTCAAATTGACTGGTCAAATGATATCCAAATCATGAAAATTTATATATCAAAGGGAAAGCTAAGAACTAGAGGATTCAAAAGAGATCAAAATTATTGAATTCCGATTTATATTGTGAAAGTAATTGACCGCGAAAGTCAACACTCAAATTCGGATTGAAAATGAACATTACTCGGTCAAACGTTAAATTGAGGGCCAAATAAACTCGAAATTTGACGAATTTGCTATCCACGGAAAGCTGATGAAATAAGGAATCCAATGAAACCAAAATCAGGTAATTTAGAATAATAATCAGAGAGATATCCCTTTTTCAAAATCAGTAAAATTTCAAACTAAAATTGTGCAAAATTGATGAACTCTAAGAACTAAAACTCAAAATTAAAGATCTACACCTAATTAAAACTCAAAGTACCACCTGATAATCAATCAAATCTCACTACTAACCTGATTGCCGCAAGAATGAGGCTTCAATTCACTCAGATTGAAGCGGATTTGGCTTAATTTCTTCCCTGCGGACGTTCGGCGTTCAAGGGGAAAATCCGATGAAATCCGATGGAATTTGTGATCAATCCCGCTCCGATTTTGATCAAAATCGAGTCTATATGCACACGGATCACGAAGAACTCAAGATATTTCTTTTAACTTGCTTAATTCCTTCACGATTCAATCAAGAGTTGAGCTTACAAAGGGAGAGAACATCTATTTATAGAGAAGTATGTGCGAAATTGGTGGATCGTGGCCCACGACGCGGATTTCACTCCGTGTGATTTCAGCCATCGGACCGCGCGAAATCGGTGGGATCGTGGTTCATGACGTGGATTTCACTCCGTCTAATTTCATTCGTCGCATCGTGCATAATCGGTGGGATTGTGGCCCATGACGCGGATTCCACTCCATGTGATTTCAGTTGTCCAATCACGCGACTTAATCCCGACCGTCTGATATCGTTGTTCATGCTACGTAGGCACCACATAGGCATCCATGCAGGCTTGCATGGCCCCGCATCGGGCCACGTCACCTCCGCGGGTCCTATGTGATTAAATAAATTCTGAAAAATCAAAATAAAATCTAAAAAATTCTAAAAAATTAAGAAATTAAGAAATTCATTTATATAACTCCTTTTTAACTCAAATTGTCTCCATTGGATCATAAATTCTTTCATCTGTAATATTTATGCCATATAAAAATACAAATTTAAAGAATCATATAGGATGAATTTCAAATAAACATAGCTAATTTCTTAAGAAGTCTATTTTATATCATCCAACATTCTCTTCTTGAAATTAAATATTCTAATCATCTACTAAAGTCAAAGTAAATTAAGAGAAGTAATTAGCCTTGTAAAATATTAAACATCCATAAAGCACATAATTAACCCTAAATAACGCATAAATATGGACTTTAGTAGAATGGCATACCAATGGAGAAAATTTCATAAAACTATGATAACATGCATCATTATTACATAAAATAAACATGAATATTAGTTAATTAAGATCAGAATTTTAGTTAAATACGCATGTTATCAACCATCAATTTGTAATTTCAGATCGTTGATTTAGTTTAATTAGTCTTTTAATTTCGAATTTCTCTTAATCGCGTTAAAAAATTTCTCGCTAATTCATTCATCGATTTCTCCGCAAATCTTGATCCAAATTGAGTGATTCTTGATTCTGTGGATTCGTATTTGAGTTCTCTTTCTTAATCTATCAATTTTCCCATAATTTCTCGCCTCAATTTATCTTCCGATTTGATCAAATTCCACAAGATCTCTCAAAAATCCCTTATTTCTCTATGGATTCGACCCTTATTTACCATTATACCATTCAATTCGTAGTTAAATCATTAAATTCGTAAGTTTGGATTTATTGTTGACACAAATCAGTGTGCAATTAATGACCACGTCGATTCGTTATGTCAATAATACATGATGATTTATACATACTAAGGCATAAAAGATTATATTCCTATGCATGTTATCATATTTATGAGTGTTTATCTATCATTCTATGAAAAAGTCATTATAATCTCAAAATACATTAATTTAGGGCTAATTATGATGAATTAAAGATAAACTTATTTCATAACCCATCTTTACTTGAGATTATAAGTAGTTTTTAAAGTTAAATAATGAGGAAATCATTTTATATACATTCATTTAATTTTGTAAGTTTTAAAATCTTAAAGAAATGAATATATTTTTGAAATAGAAATTAAATCTCTTTTTATTTATTAAATTTAATTTTTAGAATGATATATAATTCAATTTTTGATCAAATGAAAGAAATTTAGATTAATCTGGAGTTCTATCTTGAAAGTTACAAATTTTCTAATTTTTAGGGATTTTTTGGATTTTTTCTGAATTTTTTTGAATTTCTAATAAATTTTTCAAAATTTTTTGGAATTAAAAATCAAATTTTCTAATTAAAATTTGATTTTTCTGAATTTGATAAGCACGCAGGTGATGTGGCGCAATCTTGAGCATCCGATCATGTCACGATCAGCGATCTAGGCGGGAGGTGACGTGGCAGCATATGGAGCGTCTGATCGCATGAAGAATTGTGACCGTTGATCGTCACTTAAGACAGGGGGTACGTGGCCCATCCTGATTCATTAGCGAATCATTTTTAAAACAATTTAATCTCACCCATTGATCAAAGGAGTTATACGGCTGAGATTAAAACCGACGAAATACGCATCTGAGCATCCGATCAAGATCCAACGCCGGGCATTTGATGCATTATTTATAACGCACGCGACGTGGCATCATCTCGGGTGGTCCATCTGCAATCTAACGGCCATGAATTAACCGTAACGACTCGTATCCAATGCGTTTCATGAGAGTCATTGATCGAAGATTAATTGACAATCAGACGGTTACGCCCAAATCGCCTTATAAATTGAGATGTTCTTTCGACGACGTAAAGCATTCCAGGACAATTCGACTTAATCGAACTCTTTAGACAACAAATCCCTTGAATCGCTTGCTTCCAATCACATCTAGACTCATTTCCACGTCCACAGATTGCTTGAGAGTGAGATTTCGAGGAGAGACAAGGAAGAAATCGATGCTTCAAAAACTCTAACGGTCGCGTTTTGTGAATTTTGATGAAAAGCTTTGATACAACGATTAAATTGGATCAATTCAAGCACAATCTTGGGTTAGGGATCATGTTTCATCCTAATCTATCTTTCTATAGCTTTAGATTTCATTTTTGAATCGTAATTTGAGTCAATTTTTATTTCTATTTTGATTTTTTGTGATTTTCATTTTTGGAAATTTCTCTCTTGTTTATTTGATGATTTCTCCACGAAATCAGAACCAAATTCAATGATTCTTGATTCCATGGATTCGTCTTCGAATCCTCTTTCTAAAAATATCAAATTGTCTAATTTCTCTCACGATTTCATTGTCCGATTTGATCAAATTCAAAAAGATCTTTAGAAATTACCTTAATTCCTTGTAGATTCAACCCTCATTTACCAATATACCCCTGAATTTGTATTTATTTCCTAAAATTGGTGAGTTTGGATATTATTTTAACTCTTGACCATGTGTGTTCAACGACCTCACGGTCTCAATTCGATAATGCCCATGCAAGCCTTGTGAGAATTCTTTTTTTTATTCTCTTTGTCTATTGGTGAAGAGCTTTGAAGAGGAAATTTAAGTATCTAGAGATCATGTGGATATCAATAGAGGCTAGACACTTAAATAGATTCAAGAACTCTCTCAAGGAAATCTTGTAAGTATGTTTTCTCATACATAATAGATGATAGGATCATCTAATCTTGGCGGCTTGATATTTTGAATGTCCAATTCAATGTATTCCTCTACATTTAATGTTTTAATCAAAATTTCATAAGTTTGTCAACCTCAAGTCCCAACACTTAAGTGGGGTCATCCCATCCCTCCTTTTTAGGAGACTAGTCACTCCCTTTATCTTGGAAGTCATGTTGGGTTCTGAGGTTGATAAACTTTCCAAAATTCTGATCAAAACATCTAATGCAACATAATATATTGAATCAAGTGTTCAAAACATTGAGGCATCAAGAACATATGATCCTATTATCTAGTATGTATGAGAAAACATACTTATAAGGTTTCCTTGAAGGAGTTCTTGAAGCTATTCAAGTGTCTAGCCTCTAGCGGTATACACACGATCTCCAAATGGTTAGATCTCCTATTCAGAGGTCTTTACCAAGCGAGAAAGAGAAGAAATGAAAGAATTATACTATTTCAAAGCTCTTCACAAGGCTTGCATGGGCACCTTGAGTTGTGGTTATTCTCCCCCTATTTATAAACATTTGGTATGTACATTTTTTTTCATAAAAATGCTTATAATTATCTCTATATTTACCTACATCTATAGAATTTGTGTGTGTGACCCTCTAGGACCATATATCTTACTAGTTAATAACTTTATAAACCTAATAACATCTTATTGGTCAACCTTAATTAATTATCCACATCAACATATAGATTAATTAATCAAGGATCGATTTAACCCAATCGATAGGTTGAGTTGCTAGCCTATTGGGTGCCAAGCTACACCACGTACTTTAGGAGATATAGAAAATATAAGAACTCACTTGTGGAACCTTTCTATGATCAATTACTATGTATGTATAATCTTTCATCCACAGGAAACTCATGAATGACTTAAGATATGGTGAACTGTCAAACCTTAATGGGTCCCTCAAGAATGTGTGTAGGAAATCATCAAGAACTCTTTCTCCTATATTTTCACTACGTTGGCCTAGGATTTCATCACATATCATTCCTTGATTCAATCTCCTCAAATAGCAAGGGCGAATGATCCCATCTTGATCACACAATCATCTTTGTGGATGTCATGTCATATCTAATATTTGACGTTTTACATATCCCATGGCTAGGGATTAGTAAGTCATAATCAAACCATGATTATCTATCCACAAGATGTTTTTTGTGTCTCAAGTCAAAGGACCACATACATAATCGTGACATGAATAAACATGATTGATAGTTAGGCATAATTACCATTCAAAGATTCATATAGATCAATTTAGTGAACTCTTTCTCCAAAAAGCACTCACTCTCTATCCTTAGTTCTCTATACTGATGGGTGCACGATTAGTCATACTCATCATATGAGTCGATCAGATAGTACTAATATTTCCAGATAATTTAATGTCCCTCTCGAATATCCCATGAATAGGAATGTTTAGAACAAATGTTTAAAGACTAGTGATCACGATATTATGATCTCATCATAATTCACTTAGTCATTGCATATGCTCATGGAGTTTATTTCAAACATCATACAATAATGCTAATAAATAAATTTCATTTCACTAAACATAAATGAGATATATGGAAGTGTGATTGGCTTATAGGCCACATAATATCTATCAAGACAATGTTTGTCAAAGTGATTCTTGACAAGTCAAAGGTGGTCAAAGACATTCTTGAAGGCTCAAATAGGTCAACTTTATTCTCTTTTATTTATTATTAGTCAATTTAGATCTTTCCTATTTTTAAGAAGATTCTATATTTATAGAAGGAGAGAGAGGAAAGCCCACCTCCTTTAGGGAAGTGGTATGGTTATCACCTCTTAGAAAGTGGCCCACCAAGTGATTTTGGGGCCCATCTATTTAGGAGGGACTCTCTCACGTCCTTAGGAGGTGTTTATGGTCGTCGCCTATAAATATTGTATTTATCGTTCATGTGATGGCACCCAAAAAGACTAAATCTCCTCCATTAATCTAAGGGGGCTTCCATTAATGTAACATATAAAATAATCTTCTTGTTCCTTTTTTTTGTTGATTTTTGGCTTTCTCTTAGCATAAGTAAAATGAGAGGCTTAGGCCCAATGTTGGCATTCTTTGATGTTCAAGTTTTTTGTGGAGGCAAGATCAAGCGAAGGATTGAAATTATAACAAGTCTAACATCACCCAGTGTAGGACTTGTACCAAAAATGGGGTTGTGTGAATATTTGGGATATGATTTTCTCTTGTAATCCCCTTCATGGATAATATAAACCCTATTTCTATTTTTATATTTTAGATTTTTTTATCTTTTCTTCAAATAATCTCTTATCATCACCAGATTTGCTGATTTTCATCATTCATCCATCATCTACCATTCCATCATTCCATTCTCAATATTTTCATAATTATTTTTTATCGAATGCAAATATATATATATATATATATATATATATATCATATTCTATTTCTTTATCCTTTCATATTTCTCCAAAATCCCTTCTATTATTCTTTTTCCCTATAATAGTATCTCTACTCCCTAAAAGCAATAATCTCATTACTTAGGCTCACTAAATATTCGACCCTTACTTAACCATTATACAAAGTGAGGAATGAAAAATATTTTGTGACATAAAATTGATTCAAAAAAATATTAAAAATACCTTGAAATCAAGTTCATTAATGGTCAACTATCAAACCCTAATTGGTCACTCAGTTTAATAGTGATGTGTAGAAGAAATCATCAAGAACCCCTTCTTTGATACTTCAACTACCTTGGCCAAGGATTTTATTACATTTTATTCTTTGAGCCAATCTCTTATTAAATGAAGGGAATCTCATCTAGACCATACTATCAACTTTGAGGACTTCATATCATATCTAATATATGATATTTTGGAGATCTTGTGGCTAAATATTTGTAATGCATAATCAAAACATGATTATCCATCAACAAGATGTCTTTAGTGTATGGAGTCTAAGAATCACATACACAATTGTAACATGATTGTTAGGTAAAATATTATTCATTGGTTTATAAGGATCAATTTAGCAAACTCTTTCTCCAAAGTGCACCCTTTATCTATCCTTGGTGTAACTATACCAATGGTCACAAGATCCCTTATACTTATCATATGAGTTATATTAAATAATTCTATTCTTTGTAGATATTTTGACGTCCTTCTCACATAACCCTCAAATGAGAATGTTTAGAACATATGTTTAAAGACTAGTGGTCTTTGTATTATGATTTCATCATAATTCACTTAGTTATTACATATGCTCATAAACTTCATTGGTAATATCAAATAATAATAATGAATAAATTTCATTTTATTAAATATATACGAGATATACGGAAATATGATTTGGCTTTTAGGCCACGTAATATTGATTGTATAAGTGTTTTTTCTAAAAGAATTTATTATTAGACTTTACCTGCCCTTCATATATACTCCAAATATTTTAAAATATTATTATTGTGGGATTAATGTTCATGAGGGTGATATAGCACAATTAAAAATTTTAGATTATCATATCCAATTTGGAGCAAAGATATTTATTGGAAATGAGGGGTGATATGCAATTGATTATATTATAAATATATTTAAATATGAATTTGAAGGTTGAATGGTTGCTAAACAAAAAGCTCAAAAAAGAGAAAGTTGATTTGATCTCCAAACCCTTGTAAAATGTAATATCTATTTAAATATGAATTTGATGGCTGAATAGTTGCTAAACAAGATCTCAAAAACAGAAATTTGAGTTGGTTTCCAAAACCATTTTACAAGGTAATATCTATTTAACCACTATGCACAAGAGCTCCAAATAGTTGTTGAACAAGAGTAAGTTGTTGAACAAGAGCTCCAAAAGAGAAAGTTGATTTGATCTTCAAACCATTATGCAAGGCATCTTTTGGTGTGACTTCTCTAAGATAGGCTACTAATTTGTCATTTTGCGTTTCAGTCATAATTTCCATTAAACCTTTACTTCGTATACCTTATTAATGCTCCTCGAGTGGAAAGGCATAATTATTAATAAGCATAAATTTCTAGTTATATCTTTGCATCCAAATGCCATATTTATCTATTAATCATTTTCTAAATCATATCGATATCCTTCTCTTAATGACTAAATATGATCAAAACACGATTTTAAAATCTAAAGTCCTAACATCCATTATTTTTATATATTTTTTACATTATGAAAATAATCTCATTTAACTTCTTTGAACTGAAATGGTGAACTTCTTAGATTTTCTTGAGATAGGTACAATATAATGATCATGTATGAAAATTATCAAGAATTGAACAAGGAAGATGAAACTTCAACCTTTGTTGGAGATTTTGTTCTTTTTCCTTAAAGTCAATGATGTTCAAAAGGAGTTCTTAACAAGTTAGAGATGGTCAAACTACACACTTGAAAGGTTTAAGAAGAGAAAGCTAATTTTAGAAAAGGGATACCCACCTATAAAATAAGAAGTCCACTTCATATTTTGGGGGGCACAGTCATATTCATTGGGAGGGCACCACTCTACTTTATAGGGTGAGGTTACCATCCCTTAGAGGGTGGTTACACTCACTTCATTAGATGGGCACCAGATTTTAAGGGAATGATGCATTTATCACCCTTAAAGGGTGGTTACCCTCACTTCCTATAGGGGTTTGGGCGCCATTTTTCAAATTCAATCTCCACCTATTAGGTGATGTTCAAGGAGTTTGGACCTCCACTATTGATTGAAAAGTGCTCAAACCCAAATATATAAAAGGGCTTTGTTCTTAAATTTTGGTAATTTTTTACTCTCTCTTATTAGCAGACTGTCAGAAGGGAAAGGAGAGAAATCAGACCCCAATCTTGTGCAAGGAGATGAAGCAGTGGATGAAGATCTTGGTGAATCAAACATTTCTCGGCCAAGGATTAGCACAAAATATGAGGTCTGTGTGAGATTCAGATCAGGAAATCCCTTGTAATCCCTCAATTGTTGGTGTTAATTTCATATTCTCTCTCACTATTATCTCTATAATCTTCTCCATTCTTTCATTCTTATCTCTAATCTTTCTTCCTTTCTTTCCAAGCCCTAAATCTAATATCCATTTTCACTTTTTGACACACGCACATATATGTATATATATTTTCTCATTCATTCCATGATTTGGTTTCCAGATATCCTAATGTTTACTCATCGATTAAAAAGATTTGAATTCTCAGCCACCATCATCTCTGACATGCAATAAATGTCATAGATTTTTCATTTAAAGCCATTAATTCCATTACTAAATCAAGATCTGAATATAATCACGGAATGTATTTAATAAAGATTATGTTCTGCATGCACATATAGACCCTAAAGATTACATTTATTTCAGTCTGACTTGGAAAGAGTTCATCGATTTAAACATGTCACCTATCTTGAAATCATGAGTCCCATCTTGATCTACACGCCACAAAAACTAAGAAATCCTCAAAATGGAGGCCACGGGACTTACCTGTATAGAATATACAATCATGTAATGGAAGTATAAAGTGTTAATGTCATTGCATTTCCTTTCCAGTTGTGGTCTACGAAGTTAATAGAGAGAGAAAGAGATGAAGAGGGGAAGAGGGAGATAGAGAGAAAGATGAATAAAATACAGTACAAAAATAAGAACTCAACAAGTCCAGTGGACCAGCTCCTTGGCGAGCATCTCTTATTTACAAAATTAAATAAAAAGAAGGCGAAACCAATCGGCCAACCTCAGAAAATAATATGCCAGTGAGAATCGATATACAAGCCTTGACTTTATGTCAAAGCTCAGGAGGAGAAGCATAGAGCGGGGCTGGAAGGAAGGGAAAAGGAGCCGCTGAGGCATAGGCCACTGGCGGCAGGAACTTCAACTTTCCCCCTTGCTGGTGGCAGTCATCGTCACTTACTTCTTCTTCACTTGCTTTATCATAATCATGAATACGAACATGAATATCATCATCCATAGTACTACTTGAATGGGGCAGTCGATGCAGGAGCAACGCAGACATGAAAATGGGGAGGTAAAGGAGGCTGGCATGGAACATCCGCCGAGCCTTGGCTTGAGTCCGCTCTGCTACAAACGCAGTGGCCGCTGCTGCCATCCCGCCTGTCAGGACTGCAGCCTCCATTGCAAACCACCCACTAGCTAGCCCCCCTGCCGATGTAATGCTATTTTGGATCAGCACCATGACACTTGAAGAAATAGAATAGAACTGCAAAGCCTGCAGGCCTAACAAAGCTAGAGAGGTCTTAAGTGGAAGAAGTGTGTCAGGACGGAGTGGGATGAGAGGGGGGAGAGAGTCCTGGAAAATTTACAGTGGTAAGCGAGGTATCCAGCAGGAAAAAGATAAAGAGTGTTGCGCAGAGAGACGAGGGAAGTTTTCCAGCCAGAGGGGTCATAAAGAGAGAACATCTTGAACCTGAATATGCCCACAAAAGAGAGAACACATAAGAACTTTTCCCAAGAAAATAAAAGAACAAAAGAGAAAATAGTGGCGGCAGTCAATTATAATAAATGACCCTTAAAAGATGGATTAAGAAAATAAATGACTATTGCAGAAGCTATAGCAGAAGTTCGGCATACCCGCCAGCAGCATAGTCATTGCGGCAGAAGTAAGCAAGGGACATGAAGTGAGGAATCTGCCAGAAATACAGAGCAGCCGGAAGAATCATTCCCTGGGCCGAGATTTCACCAGTGGCAGCTGCCCAACTGAGAAAGAACGAGAAAATATGACAGCAGTAATTAATACTAATTCTGAACAAGATCTAATGGAGAAGCATGCATAGCAGAGTTTTTAACAAATACTGTTAGAAAATTGGTACTTTATAGAGAAAAGAACTTTTGATTGATCCGGGCACCTGAGTCCTCTAGATGAGAATATGGTGAGACCTGTACTCTTCTACAGTAGAAGGAAAAAGAGGGGTATTAAGGGCCCTTAGTTACATAATATGCCGCAGGAAAGGGGCAGGAAAGAACAACCATCTCTAAGGAATGGGAGAACCAGACCCACGCCAATTTACAAAAGGGCCCAGTCTACTATGGGGCTATTTAAGCATTCAAGAAACTGAATCTTGGCAAGGAGGGCTTGAGCCGAGTCTCTCTAATTATCTTGTTCTGGAGGGCTGTCACTGTAACAATTCTCTGCTTTTTTTCTTCTTCTTTATTGTACTCTTTCTCATCCCCTCTCTCTCCTCTACCCTCCCATTCCTTCCAGCATCTCTTTCTCTCTGCCCTCCTCTCTTACACCCTCTCTCAATCTGCACCCCTGCCTCTTGTCCTCTTCCTCTCCAGAAGCTTTCATTCTCTCTCCTGCTTTCCTGATTTGTGTCCTTCCTCCGCAGGTCGCTCCCGTCGTCTCTTAATCTCTTTTTCTCCACTCTCCTATCTTTTATATGCTCTCTAGTGTCTACCAGCCACATGCCTCTCCCCCCCCTCTTCCTTTTTTTCTCATCTTCTCTCCACCTCCCTCCCCTTCCCTCCCCCTCCTGACTCTCTTTCCCTCGGGTCTATCCTTTCCCCAGCTCTATCTTTCTCCCTCTCTTCAGGTAAATTTATCATTAAAGCCAATCAACCCTGCCTCATACCTTTGTAGTAGCTCCATTCCCTGCCTCATTTTCATAGGGAATATCTTTAAATTACTGACTGATCAGATGGCTAAACACGGTGATTGGTTGACAGAAAAGTTTATCTATATCCATCTGACCTGATAAGCTGATCAGGAGCATCCAATGCAGATATGCACCACTCCATTTGAAATTGAGAACCTATCATAATTCATTTCCTAGTCTCTCCTCAGGGGGCTGCATTCAGAAAATACTCTTCTTCAATTTTATCAAATGTCCATAGATTAATCTACAGTGGTATCAATCATCACTTTCCTCAAGAGTATTATCATAGGGTTTATATCATTAGCTTGAGAATAGTTATGTTTGAAATTAAAGCAGATCATCCCCTGTTAGGATGACCTGATAGGCCCCTATTGGCTGCTAGATGGCAATCATGGAGACTAACAGATCATCATCAACCCCATTGTCAACAAACGGTGATAATGATCTGACCTGGAGTCCTAAAGCCCACAGTTATTCCAAATGGAAGAGAAGATACGAGGGACGAGATGCATACCCAAGAAGTGGGGGAATGGCACCCACGACTGCTCCGACCCAAGTATTTGCTGGGTGACTTTGTTTCAAGGGGGTGTAGATGAAAGCGTAGAGAGCCAAATTGGATGCCGCGAGCCCCGCCGCAAGGCCATTAGTCTGTGAGAACCTTAAAGCCATAGTTCTATGAAAATCGGCCTCATCGTTGGATATTCATTCGAATACATAAAGGAGGAGAATTAGGTCACCTGTGACGCCAGAAGCAGAGTCCCCGCGATGCCTGCACTCGAAGCCCAGGCAACTGCGTGAGGAACCGAGAGGCGACCCGAAGGCAACGGCCTATTCCTCGTCCTCTTCATCTTAGCATCGTTCTCTACTTCAAAAACCTGAAGATATCGAATCAATCTAAGCATTCATCAAAGGAGACTCGAATCAATGACGAAAATATAGAACTCGCACCTGATTCAGAGAGTTGGCGGCGGCAGCTACGGCCATGGTTCCTGCGCAGGTAGAGCAGAGCCCCAACCAGATCTACGGCTCTGCCGCTCCCGAGGACGAATCCCGCGCCGGAAGTGGCCACCACGAGCAAGCTGAGTAATGATCAAGATCTCAGGGCTTCTCTAATCAAGTTGTTTTGTAAAAGAGCGCGAGTTCGCTGCAGCAGAAAAGAACCTGAGCTTTGCCTTGGAGAGCTCCCAGTAGCAGCGACCGTAAAAGCGAGCCCTGAGAAGCGTTTCTGACGGTAGAATCGACGACGCTGGCGCCGGAGAATGGACGGAGCTGGAACTGAATTCAGTGGCGCCATTGGTGACTCGCCCGGGAGAGAGGATTCCGGGGGTAAGATGTGGATCGGAACTTGGAGCGGATGCTCGCCGCGGCGCCTCTCCACATGGTATTGGGGGCTAGATCATGTTAGGATGGAACAACCCTCGAAAGGCAGAATTAGGGCGAAAAGAGGATGGAATCCTCGAATTGGGACGGAAGGAGTGAGTCGGCAAAAAGTCAGAAATGACGCAGCCACGCAGGGCTGGTCGCGCGGGCCGGGCCGGCTATTTTTAAAACGCCTAGCTGCAGAGCAAAACGGGTCCGGCGGCTGCAGCGGCTCTCTCTCAATCTCGCACGTAAACACACATACACGGAGTCATATGACGAGTCATATCCTATGCGACGACTCGCATACTCTCTCTCTCTCTCTCTCCGTTTCTTGGTCTGTCCAGGATTTTTAGCAGTGCTTCTCGCGATGAAGTAAATGCGCCGCTCGAGCTGGGAAAACCGCTGTAATTTCTCATTGCCAGTGAATCTTTTGCCCATCTCTCTCTTCCTCCCTCTTTCACTCTCCCTCGGAGCAAAGCGGGAGGAGAAGGTCCCGCCCGAACACCTTTCAAGACATCTAGCTGTCATCATGCACCCTTCATCTTCCTCTTTTTGAGGCTTCTTCAGTTACGTCTTTTTTGGTTTGTTCTTCTTCTCCTTCATCTTCATCTCCAGTGTTCTTCCTCCTTCTTAGGGCTACTTATTCTGTCGCTTGATCTTCTCCTCCACTCCATCATCATCCTTGGCATCCTATCTTTCTTTACTCTCTTTTTCTTCCTCTACATCATCATCATCTCGCCACCCTGTCCTACCGGAGGTTTATTTCTTTTGCCGTGTCCGTCTTCATGGTATCAGTTCTTCATCTTCTCGTGTTTCTCGTTTCTAGGGTTTCTTCTTCGACGTCGATGGAGGGCTGGAAATGGAGGGTTCAAGAAACTCAGACGTCGAGCTGTTATGGGCGGCGAGGAATACCCAGGAGGGGCCGAGTGAAGCTCCGCATCATCGGGGCCCTGAGCAGAGCTCTCGCCAATATATTCTTTAAGCTCAGCGGGAGAAAGATGAGCAACCGCGGCGGAGAATGGCCCAGAGAGAAAGAAACCGCAAAGCGCTGAGGGGGAGGGGGAGAGAGAGTGGGAGCAGCTCCCCGATTGATTGTGTTTTCAAACTGAAGGCAGGCTCATCTGCTCATGAAAATGCTATTCGATTATCTTATCCCATCGAATTTTCTCATTAGATCATAATGAATCGATAATTTGGAAACGTGTATCAATGACCTCTAAAGTTCCACCGGAACAATTTTTTTTATTTTAGAAAGAGCATGAGTGGGGGAAAATGACAAGCAGATATTGGAACAGCAACTTGGAAGCAGGAGTTCATTTTGCTAATGGGACGACGATGCCAGTTTCAGCTAGGATTAGGCGATGAGGCGTGAAGATTCCACTCATCGGCGTAGTTGTTCGGGATTTATGTCCGCCCGCCATCTTCCCATCTGAACTTGCAACGAACTATTCTTTCCCGAAATGGCGATCTCAACGCATTTTTAAAATGCTGTCAAAAGCCACGCACGTGTCAATAGTTATCACAACTGCGCATTATTTTTGGTCACGTTTTCGAAGCCGCAGCGGCCAGTCCGGTGCACGCTCTGCGAGTCATTTCTGCGTCTCCGTGAAATTTACTCTATCTGGAGGAGATTTTTTAAAGCTGCAGTCACTCGCGTCAACAGTTCAACTCAGAGATCTTCAACGCTCTGACCTGATAAAAAAATAATATCAACTTGTTCTTTTTATCACGTGCTCGCAGAGGCAGCTGGCAACCGCTTGCTGCGCCTCTGCATGTCATCTGATCGTTTCCTACATAATTTATTCTCTCTCTCTCTCTATGGACGTTAATACTCTCTCACGTCCACTTCGGCCTGCAACGACAAAATGAAACCCGCCACCTTTCTCACCCCCTCTTTCTATCCGTGTCACTCTCTCACTCTCGATCGCGTCGACATTCGCGCCCATCCGGAAAAATTACCAACCTATCTTCATTAATCTACAATCTCCACCGGAGAGTTCCTCGATCCTCATCGAGTGCACAGGCACCAGTTGCCCCGAACACTCCACCCACACTCTATCATCCATGGTTCCTCGGCCTCTCCCTCATGAGTGCTCCTGCATCCCTTTCTCTTCATCTGACAGCACAGTTGTATTATTCCATATGGAAATAATGAATGATCTCCCAATTTCACCACGACAGAGATAACACAAGAAAAGGGGCATCGAGTCGTACTTTCTCACCCGCGCTGGAGCTTCCGTCGCTTCGCGTCTCTTCTCCTCCTCTCTCTTTCCTCCTCTTCCTCGATCAGCCGCAACTGTTCTTCATCCTCCTGCTTAGCAATCTTCATGCTGACAAATACCCATAAGTTAAGATGGAAGTCTCTCTCTCTATCTCACCCCCTCTCCTGCACAAGAACGAGGAATACCTTCTGCGCTCCTCCTTCATGATGTCATCAAAGTTGGCCTCCATGTCGCTGTCGTCCCCATCGTCCTGGTACTTGCTTGACTGGTACCTGAAGACCAGAGAAGGGAAGAAATAGATAATCAGAGTGGCATAGAGAAAAATAGATAGACAGGGGAGGAGAGAGAGAGAAAGAGAGGGATGAAGATACGTAGATAAACAGTATAGACAGACTATACAAAGAACAAATGGAGATAAAGAAAAAATTATGTGGCATAACATACTTGGACAGCAACTTATTCCTCAAGAAGCTCATGGGATCATCAATATCATCATCGTCGTCATCCCCAAACGGGTTCCTTAGAGGCCTTCTTTTCTTAATTTCCTCAACTTGTGGTTTCTCTCTCTTCCGCTCTTCCCCTCTCTCCACTCTCATGCTCATCCTCTGCATCGTTATAGAGAGAGAAACACAATCATTCCCCTAAAAGGACCCGAGAAGTCAACTATCATCTGAAAGTGACTCAAAAAAAGACCTGATGACTATGAGGCTTAGATGGAGGCAACATTCTCTGCGTGGGCCTATCATGGGCATCTCTTCCCTGATGGGCTGAAGCTGATGATGAAGGGATGGGTTTCTTACTGACCATGGATGTCAGCCGGGTGGTGCTGGAGTGGGTGGCACTGCTAGTACTGCTACCAGATCTGGGTAACATACCTCTGGGTTCAGGCTTGGGCTTAATGGTCTGGGCTCTCTGACCAGGCTCTACCTTCTTGGGCTGCAGTCTCTCTGGCATCGCTTGTTGCTTAGAGACTTTCAGGCCAGACCCTGCAGATAGATAAAAAAATCAATTTGTGTTCATACTCTTCTATCAATAGAAAGAGCACATTATAGTGCTGGTTGACTGACCAGAAGGCCTGGTTGACTGACCAGAAGGCCTGGTTGACTGACCGGAAGGCCTGGTTGACTGACCGGAAGGCCTGGTTGACTGACCAGAAGGAGGAGCGGGGGAGACAACAGGCTTGGGAGGTGCACTGGCCGGAATCGGAAGGTCAGCGTCATCAGAGAGAAGAAAGGAATAGTCCCGGGTCTCTCTCAAAGTTTGCACCTTCTTTTGCACCTGCATAGAGAAAGAAACAATGGGCATTAAGCACAAACAACGGCATGCTAGGAGATTCCACAGAACACTCCAAAGAAATGGCATTTTAGTATCCCTCCACCTCATTGATAACTCGGTGTGGTTTTCCACTTGGAAGGGACTTTCCGCTATGAAGAGGCTTCCACTCAGAATTTGTGGAGGGCCCCCTTGTCTGTACCAACACAGAAGACAGTTTGAGTGGGGGATTGGTGAGAAAAAAATTTGGAGAAGGGGAAAGAGAGGGGAAGGGGGAGAGAGAGAGATAGAAAGATAGTTGAGACGGTTGACAAGAGGGGAGGATAGAGAAAGAAACCGATGAGAGAAAGGAGAATATGAAGTGAGAGGTGACTAGAGAAAGAAGGATAAATAGCAAGAAGTGATGAGAGCGTGTGGATAGAAGAGAAAAAAAGTAAGAGAGAGAAGAGAGGATGTAAAAAGGAGGGATGAATAGACGGAGAGAGTCTATTTGAGAGAGGATTGATAGAGGGGGAGAATCGATGGGGAATCGATAGAAAGAGAGAGTCAGAGAGAGAGGGGAGGAGTGGAAGGATCTGCAGGAGGGTAGTACTGCAGGCACCGAGAGGTTGCTTCGAGAGATAGCACGTTCAGACTCCCTGATATTTTTGCTCTCTTCAATAACCCGAGGTGCAATCACCCTCTGAGAGGGCCCAAAAAGGGGGCCGAATTTTCTGAAAATTTATAAGCAATTCATATGTTTTTCAAGAAAATAAATATGTATTTATACACATACTCACGCATCCTTGGATGGTTTATCTTTCTTATCAAAAGATCGATTGGATCCAAGAGCTGCATCATTCTCCTTCTTATACTTTTGTCTAATTTTCTCCTTGAGATTTTCTCGTAACTTGAGGAAATCCACCAGTTCTTTTCTCTCCTTTGGATCTTCTTCATCTTCTTCTTCATCGCGCCCCTTCTGATTCATAATCATCATATGCTTTGTACATTTCCTGAAGCATTATTGAAGAAATGAGGCTATCTAATGGTTTTCAATGATACTTTTCTTTACAGAAATATATGAGAAGAAGAGACAGAAGACTTCTTACATGTCTATCGTGAGCCAGCATCCTGATTATGCCCACCTAAAGTTGTACGAGCAATTCAGAAAGTTGTTTGAAATGAAGGAGCATATGCAGAGGTAAACGGTTTTTTTCAGGAGCTTGAGATTAACTAAACCAGGATTTGACTGAAATAAAATAAGCAAAATAAAAAGGTTTAAAATCGAGAAGCACATAGAGATAAAATGCATTGTGTTTTATGAAGCTCGTGATTGACTAAACCATGAAACGCAAGTATTAGAGAGGAAAAGAGACAAAGCGCTCCGGGAGACAAGATTAGAGTTTTGATTCAGCTACTTGGATTGATCCGGTTAAGTTAAGGAATGAAGAAAAAGAGGAAAATAACCACAACTTTTAAAGTTAGATTTCACTACATAGAGAGCAAAATTTGCTTTATCGGTGAATAAGAACGTCAATTCATAAGTGAATAAAGGTAATCATATGCGCGATTGTCATTAATTTGATGCAAAACATTTCTCGCCATCTCTCGTAGACCTAAACGTCTTTCGCCGTTGAGCTCTAGAATCTTAATCTCGCAATGAGCAGGATGGTCGAAAGAACCATTCAGAATGCCGAAAAAAATTCAATTCGACTCAACTGTTCGAAAAATACCTAAGAAGAGCGAATGGTGCCCTAATATTCGTCGAGAATGCAACAATTTCGGTCTCCCCACGATTTCAGGTTCTGGATGGGGTAGAATTATGAGAGGATTCTTGAATTACCGAACGACGTCGATCTGGCGACGTTCGCCGTCCGTCGCGCGCTCCCCTCTTTCGATTGTCCTGTTTGCCAGACGCGATTTTCGAAGAGATAGTAGAGAGAGCATGGTGAGCTTTGAATAGAGGAAAAGTAAGCCTGGGCCGCCCGATGGGCTCTTACTGGACCCGCAGGGGTCGGAAACGATCAACTCAGTAAAAAAACAAATTTGAAAATGGAGATCGATCGATTCCTGCAGATCGAATCGATTGAAATCGATGAAGCTAGAAAAAGTGGCGTGCGCGTCAAGGGAGAGGGGCTGCCACGGCCGCCGGCAGTGAGGATTTTCTGCCGCTGCCGGAATCCGACAAGAGAAAAAAAATAAGAGGGAGGCTGCGGCTACCGCCGGCCAGGAAGCCGGAAGAGAGGAGGGGCGGCTGGCAGCAGACGGTGGGAAGAGGGAGAGTCAGAGAGACTTCCGGCAACAGAAGAAGCCAGCGAGGGGAGATAGATATTATGTAGCATATAATTCAGTCATATTTTCATGAAATGCTTTGTTGAGAACAAAGTGAGTTTCAAGATATATTTTCACAAAGGACATGTCATCATAATCACTCCATATCAATCAAAACATCATCAATATTCATTGCTAAAAGTTTTCATCCTCGATTGTTTCTTCATCTTGATGAATCCACTTTACAATACTTGAAACTAAAATAAGTCAGAATGTGGCTGGATTTCTCAAACCAAGCGATCAAACATATGGTCATTTGAGCACTTTTTTTAAGTCACATGCTCTCTATATCAAAACTAAAATCGAATCTACTCTAAAGATATTTAAAAATTCAAGTAAAAGGGTTGATAGGGGTTTAATTCGTAGGGCATCGGGTTGACGACAATGAGAGAAAAATCTCTATCAAATTTTAGTCAAATTAGAGGATTGAAGTAAATTTAGTCAAATTATAAATAGTGGAAGATTTAAAAAGAGGGAGGATAAAGGAATCTAAAATAATAAAGGCAGACATCTATCGGCATTGAATCAAAGGAGATATTGAAAAAAGAACACCGCAATTGCAAGAGAGAGAATTGTGACACAAACTTTTTAGACATACATAAAAATCTCAATCTTACTTCTAATCTAACTGTAAATTCACCTCTATTCCATGAAAAAAAAGTCTATTACTAACCCAAAGACATTGCAAAGATGACCCTATGTCCTCGGATCAATGGGTTTAAATAATAATTCTTGAATGGCAGCACATGGCATTTGAGCATGAAATCCTCACACGTTTCAAGAGCAACTAATGATAATTCCACATAATGTCACACAAAAAAATTAGAAGATATGAAAATTCATCACTAACTTGGTAGCAGGAAATAGTTTTGTGGCTAAAAGAAGACCTCAAGACTTCAAACACAAGAAAATGGAGGAGAGGGACCTTTCTTTGCATAAGGGTTTTAAGGCTTGAAACAACCTAATTGAGCCATTTGAAGTCTAAATTGTTAGACTTGAGGGTTTAGGGGTGTGTGGGCTAAGGTTGCTTCACATGTTCCCTTAAAATCCCAAAAATAAACCCCAAAAATCAAGAGAACACTATCAAATTACTTTTAGGTGACTAATGATAATTCGATATAATGTCACACAAAAAATGGGAAAAAATAAAAAATCATCACTAACTGTGTAAAAAGAAACAATTTTGGCTAAAAGAAGACCTAAAGAGTTCAAACACAAGATAAGTGAAGAGAGGGAGTTATTCAAAGGGTTTTAAGGCTTGAAACAACCTAAATTGGGCCATTTCAAGTCTAAATTGTTAGATTGAGGGTTTAGGGTCATGCGGGCTAAGATCACTTCAAATGATCCCTTAAAAAAACCAAAAATAAACCCCAAAAAATTAAGAGAACACCATCGAATTACTTTTAAACCACCCAATTATTCTTTCTTGGGCCGATGGATGGCTCAAATTTTGCCACATGGTCGTCAAATCATGTGCCTATAAAAGATCGAAGGTGGAGAGAGACATCTGCCATTTGATAATCATTTCCAAGATCAAAATGTGCATGATTGTGCGACATGTTGGCGTAGATAAAGAAAAAAAGTCATGTGGATTGGTGCCCATCTGATCTTAATCCAAGAGTGGAGATGTCACCATGTGTAGCCACATGGGAGAGACAAAGCGTAGTCATATCTAGTGGCCCTACTATCAATGACTGCAATTTCATCGTTACCATGATCTTCCTTTGGCGTGCCATGTACCCCCTTGGAGAGTAGGTGATGATGAATGGGAGAAGATGCATTGATCCATTTAATGTTGTTGCATCACATCTTTTGGAAACATAAATAGAAACAAATAGTCCCACATTTATTCTATTTTGGAATTTTTAGAGCATTTAAGGCCTAATGATACCCCTTACCACTAATGACTCTCCTAATCGAGCACCACGTAGGCTCTGAAACATATGCCTTGTGTGCATGTCACCTAGGCACATGACACATGTTTCTCACCACCTAGTTGGCCTGCTACGCTTGCCACACAGCATGCGTGCTACGTACGCTTCATAATGATCCACATACGTTTCCTTTTTCTATTTGAAATAAATCCTAATAAATCCCCAAAATTCTATTAAATTCCTAAACTTTTGAAAATCAATAACTTTTAAAATATAAATCTTTTTATCTACAAAATTTGTCTTCATTGTATCAGAAATTTAATCTTCTACCTTTATGCCTTAATTTGGAAATTTTCAAAAATAATCATATTATTTCCCCATAAATATCTTTTATGCCATAGATATCACTAAATTGCCTAAAAACATAGAAATTATAACTTTGAAATTGTATCTAAATCAAAATATTCTCATTCTTATCTTTATCCTTAACACATAAATATTATCAAATCTCATGTGTCAATATTGAGATTTGACAAAATCAAATTTCAGGTGTTATATACAAGAACATTTGCCTTTGCGATCGGTGATGTGAAGTTGTGAATTAATCAGTGAAAAAGGGTGAAATTGGCTCTTTGTAGTAATGGCTCTTGCAATCATGGTCTTAGAAGTGGTGAACTTTGATCCACTAAAGTAGCCTTGATAGGATAGTAATGGCTCTATTGAACTTGTGTAGGAGACATTGTAGTTGAAGGTGAAGAGGGTATCGCAATGTGGGTGACAGGGGGCAAACTGGAATAAAAGGTGAAAGTAAAAGTAGAATATAGACTCAAAAAAGGTAAATATGTGATCATTTGAAGAGATCACATATGTCTAAATCTTAGGAACGTTAACGTAGTATTCCCTTCGTATGTCAAGGATTTCCAACAAAGACACCTTGATAACTGACGGAACGTTTTCGCGCGTCGTTAAAACACAAAAATGTTGGTCAAAAAAAATTTATAAAAGCCGAACTCACAAAGATAAGATATAAAATCAAGTAATGGGTAAGTATCGGGTCGATCCACAGAGAGCAGGGTTGACTTTAATCGCAGAGTTGACTTGGTCAAACTTAGGTTTAAAAGGAGTTTTAAATAAGTGAAAATAATATAAAATGAGTGAAAATGATATAATTAAGCTAAATAAGAAGTTTTAAGAATTTAATTCTCGGGTTTGACAGAGAAAAGTCAAAAGTCAAAGTTAAAGCATTGACTTTGACCAGCAGTAGGTGTACTATAAAATCAGAGAATCAAACAGAGTTAGAAGATTACGAAAATTATATATTCGAAAACTAGAGAGAAAATAGAATTTATTGATATATAATTCGTGATTTTTATGATAAGAAATGGATTTATTATGAATTATTGAAAATCAAAGATCAGAAAATCCCCGAAGTGAACACCTCTGAGGAAATCTTTGAATTGAACAGTCAAATGAAATCCAAATCTTGTAATTTATATGTCAATGGAAATCTAAGAACTAGAGGAATCGAAAACGGCCAAAATTATCGAATTCTGATTTGTGAATTAAAAGTAATTGACCCCAAAAGTCAATGTTTGACTTCTCATGAAAGATGAACAGTTCTTGGTCAAACGTCAAATTGGAGGGTCAAATGAACTCGGAATTCAATGAAATTTGCTATCCACGGAAATCTGAAGAAAAGAGGAATCTATTGAAACCAGAATCAAGTAATTTGGAATTATAATCAGGGAGATATCTTATTTTCAAAATTAGCAATTTTTCATACTCGAATTTGGGAAAAATGAAGAACACTAAGAACTAATTTGCAAAATTAAACTTCTAAATCTAATAAAAACTCAAATTACCTCTTGATAATCGATCGAAATCTCACTACTAACCCGATTGCCGCAAGAATTAGGCTTCAATTCGTGTGGATTGAAGGGAATTTGCTCGGATTCTTCCTCGTGGACGTTTGGAATTCAAGGGGAAAATTTGATTAAATCAAGGAGAAATTCGTGATCAATCCAGCTCCAATTGCTTCGCAATCGAGTCTAAACGCGGGGGGATCACGATGAACTAGAGATCTTCCTCGAAATTCGCTTAATTCACTTCACGAATTGATCAAAAGTTTAAGAACAAAGGGAGAATACATGGGTTTTTAAGGGGAAAATTAGCTCGAGGATCGTGGGCAATTGAAGCGGTCGTGGAAGCGGTTTGATGGCGACGAGGGGGCGATTCCGTGGGCATAGATCGTGGCTTCAATTCCGCGAAGAATCGGCCCGGATTTAGCGGTGAATTGGCTTCAATTTTGCTTCAAAAAGAAGCCACCATCCGGCCATGATCGAGCCACGATCGCGCCGCGATCGGGCCACGATCGTGGTTTGGTCGTGATTGCGATCCACCTTGGACGTCGTCTGAGGGTCATGGAATCGATTCCACGCGGAGGAAATGATGGGATAAAACGCGGTTAAATAGGAGGGCGGTTAACGCTAATGCGTTACCGCCCCTCATATCTAACCAGTGTCCCACTATACCCATGGGCCCTCCTACTGCCATCCTTACCTGCCACGTGGCGCCCCACACCGGCTCGTGATAACATGCATTTATAACCTGAATTCTTACCCTAATTAACTCATATTCATGCTTATTTTATGTGAATATGATGCATGTTATCATACTTTTTAGGAATTTTCTCCATTGGCATGTCATTTCACTAAAGTTGATATTTATGCATAAATTAGAGATAATTTCATGCTTAAGATATGATTAATCTTTTGTTTATATTAACAGAAGTTAATCTCTATTATTAAATGAGTTTTGACTTTAGTAAATGTTTGGAAGAATGATTTTAGGATGAATTTATGATTTAGAATGTTTAATTAGAACGTATTTAATGAAATTTTAATTCATCCTTATTTCCTTCTTGAAAACATATTTTAAATGGCATAATATTAAAAAGGAAAGAATTTATGATCTAATGGAGAAAATTTCAATTAAAAAGGAGTTGTATATTTTAAATTATGAATTTCGAAGTTTTAAGCCTTTTTCAGATTTTTTTATTTGATTTTTTTAATTGAATTTTTTTGAGTATTTTTTCTATTAAAAAAATCGAAAAAGGGGGTAGGCTTACCGCAGAGCTGACGTGGCGACCGGGCCCAGGCGACGGGCTGACGTGGCGCGCGGGTCCACCGCGCCGTTACGACGTGGCGCTGAGGCCACGTGGCAGGGCGCGTGTGGCCCACGCGGGGCGCAGGTGGCGCTGATGCGTGGCAGGAGCCACACGGACGGTCCACGTGGGCGCCCGTGTGGGGCGCCACGTGGCAGGAGGATTCGCATGTGGAGGGCCCACGGGTTAGTGGGCCCTGGTAAGTATTTTGGGGCGGTAACGCAATAAGCGTAAACCGCCCCCTAATTTATAGGGGCAAATGTATTTTGTTTCTTCCGTGTGGGACTATGTCCCACACGGTTCTTATTCTTGCAGGTGACGTGGCAGCTTGGCGGGCGTCGGATCGAATCAAACGGCGTTGATCGCGTGGACTTGGGTCCACGCGATCATTAAATCAAGATGTGTCAGGGAGAAAAGGCGGCGGCCAATAAAAAAAAGGCGGGATTTTATCCCGCCTAATAAGACAAATCGCTATTAATGATCTTCTCTTTTCAGGAGCAGCAATCGAGGGGGAGGCGACCAATGAAAAAAAAGACGGATTTTATTCCGCCTAATAAGACAAGAAGTATTAATGCCCTCTTTTTCAGGACCGTTGAGCTTGAGAGGACGTGGACCAATGAGAAAAAGGCGGCCCTTTTCCCTCGCCTAATAAGACAAGTGGTGTCAGAGCCTCCCTTCGGCGCATTAAATGCGGCATTAAATGGAAACCGCGTGCATTAAATGCAACGCGGTTTCAATGTGGGCGTTACACGTGGACCTGCATTTATTTCAGGTGGCGGCGCGTCGCATCAACGCCATTGGATCGCCATCGGACGAACGAGATTTTATCATGCGAAAGCACGCGGATTGAAGCCACGTGGACTCATCGTAGCTTTGATCTCAATCTGACGGCGGTGCTTCATCGCGATCGCAGCTCGATCGGGAGATCAAGACCGTTCATTTACCTGAGCTTCATCGGACGGCGCAGACCGATCGTGGAAGAACTCCACGATCGCGGCTCAATCGAACCGCGATCGTACTCCCTTTTGCGTGGAATCAGAGCGGCAAGTTTCTCACATGATCGGGCGGGAGTCGTCGCAGCATCCAGGCCGCGATTGATGCTCGATCGAGGCCCTATTGTGGCGCGATCGTGGCTGATCGAGGCGAAAAACGTGGCGCGATTGTGGGGGGTTATGGAAGCTAATTGAAGCGGAACCATAGCGAAATTCAAGCCACGCTTCCGCACGAAGGAATCGCCTCCACTACCCTTGCAACACGTCTACACAACCGCTCCAATTGCCCACGATTTCGGGCCAAATTCCCTCTTTAAAAACTCATGTACTCCCTCTTTTGTTCTTCAACTTTTGATTGATTCGTGAAGGAATTAAGCGAATTTCGAGGAAAATCTTAAGTTCATCGTGATCCCCCCGCGTTTATACTCGATTCCGAAGGGATTGGAGCGGGATTGATCGCGAATTCCTCCTTGATTTCATCGAATTTTCCCCTTGAATTCCGAAAGTCCGTGAGAAAGGATCCGAGCAAATTCACTCCAATTCGCGCAAATTGGAGCTTAATTCTCGTGGTAATCGGGTTAGTAGTGATATTCGATCGATTATCAAGAGGTAATTTGAGTTTTTATTAGATTTAGAAGTTTAATTTTGCAAATTAGTTCATAGTGTTCTTCATTTTCCCCAAATTTCAGTCTGAAAAGTCGCTGATTTTGAAAATAGGATATCTCTCTGATTATAATTCCAAATTACTTGATTTTGGTTTCATTGGATTCCTCTTTTCATCAGCTTTCCGTGGATAGCAATTTCATCAAATTCTGAGTTCATTTGACCCTTCAATTTAACGTTTGACCACGGATTGTTCATCCTTCATCAGAAGTCAAACGTTGACTTTCGGGGTCAATTACTTTTTATTGGCAAATCAGAATTTGATAATTTTGGTCTTGGATTCCTCTGGTTCTTAGCTTTCTATTGGCATATAAATTGCAAGATTTGGATTTCATTTGGGCATTCAATTTGAAGATTTCCTCTGAGGTGTTCATTTCGGGGATTTTCTAATCATTGATTTTCAATAATTCATAATAAATCAATTTCTTATCCAAAAATTACAAAACTTATATCAATAAATTCCATTTTCTCTCTAGTTTCCAAATATATAATTTTCGTAATCTTCTGACTCGGTTTGATTCTCTGATTTTGCAGAACACCTACTGCTGGTCAAAGTCAACGCTTTGACTTTTCTCTGTCAAATCCGAGATTTCAATTCTTAAAACTTCTTATTTACCTTATTTATACCATTTCCATATCGTAAATCTTATTTTCTCTTATTTAAAACTTGTTTTAAACCTAAGTTTAACCAAGTCAACTCTGCGATTGAAGTCAACCCTGCTGTCTGTGGATCGACCCGATACTTACCCAGTACTTGATTATTTTATCTTGTCTTTGTGATTTCGGTTTTATAAATTTTATTTGACCATCGTATTTGTGTTTAACGACGCACGAAAACGACCCGTCAGCGCCCACGTGGACCCGCGTGGTCGCGTGGCCACTTGCCGTGTGTCCGCGCCCCTGTGCGCCACTTGTGCCCCCCGCGGGCCACCCGTGGCTCTGCCACATGGCCTCAGCGCCGCGTCGCACCCACGCGGTGGTCCCGCGTGCCACGTGTCGGCTCGCCGGCACTCCCGCTTGCCATGTCATCACCTGCAGGTAAGTACCCCCTTTTTACGATTTTTTAATAAAAAATACTTAATAAAAATCAAATAAAAAATCAGAAAAAAGGTATAAACTTCAGAAATTCATAATTTAAAATATATAACTTTTTTGTAATCCAAATTTTCTCTATTAGATCTTAAATTCTTTTCTTGGGAGCGAGGCCCCCGGTATAAGATCTATCGCGTGCTGGATGCTACGCATGGGTGGGAGCTCGTCGGGCAGCTCCTCGGGAAAATCATCACTAAACTCCGTCATCAGCTCGGCCAACTCCGGTGCATCCGATGGCGGTGACGGATCCCCAGAGGGGATGTCGAACGTGAGGGCGAGGCAAATAGGTGTGTCCTCTGGGCTGGCCTCCAACTCACGTCTAAAAATGCACCCGTTCGTCACGATCGGATACTTCGGCGCTGGGGGTGGCTTCTTCGGCTTCATCGATCCGGACGGCCCGGCAGGAGTGACCTCCGTCGGCGGGGCAGCTGGTGCAACTCTGGTCGACGCCCGAACCGAGGGGTACCACAGGAGCTGTCGTCCTCTAAACATAAATGAAACAGTATTCGCCCGGCCTTCTAGCCTGACGTCATGATCAAATAACCATGGCCGACCTAAAATGATGTTGCCAATCCTCATGGGCAGTACATCACAAATGACGGTGTCCTCGTAGGTACTCACCTTCATCGGGATAGCACACTGGTGCGTCACCGGAAGGGTGGAGGCATCGATCCAAGACACGAAGTACGGTGCCGGATGGGGAACTAAAGTGAGGCCAAGCTTGGCCACTGAATCTGCGGAGACGACGTTGATGCAGCTCCCTCTATCCACGATGAGCTTGCAGGAACGGTCTCCAATCCTAAGATAAATGTAGAAAATTGAGGTACGCTGCACAAGCTCGGCAGCGGTCGGCGTCGCGACATCCGTCGGCAGAGTAGATGTAGCCGAGGGAGTAGGTGCCAAGGTACGTGTCGCTGGGGTACCTGACCGTGTAGTCGGAGGAGCCGGTGAGACGTCGGGCAGTCCCGGAGTGTCCGTAGTGGCCGGTGCATCCTTCGACGGGGAAGTGTCCGCGGGGGTGGGTGAAGGTGGTGCCGGAAGATCTGGTCGAACCCTAATGTTGACCAGCGGCAAGTGGGGCGCAGTGGCGCTCGGTGGGGGAAAGGCAGGCGAGATCATGATGATGCCAGTGAAGGCCTGACCATCCTCATCCTCGTCGTCGGGGCATTCGCCCTGATACACGTCCACCTCCGGATCCTGTGCAGGGGAATCGATCTGGTTCCCCATAACATCTACGTAGAAGAGAGAAACGCACTCGGAGGCTCGATGACCAAATCCTTGACACTTGAAGCACTTCATGTTGGCCGGGGCCCTAGGTGGGGCTCTCGCCGTCGAAGCCATGGTCGATGCTGAAGTCGTCGGGGTAGGCGTGGTCGTCGCCGGTGCTGGTGGGGCGGTGTCGGCGCCCTTCGAGGCAGGGGTGGGGTTCCGGGACCACCCGGTGGAAGTCAAACTCGTCCTAGCGGCGCTCGCCGTCGTGGTCGTAGTCCTCGCGGCTGAAGATATAGTCATTGTGGCCGCCTTCTCGAGGATGTACTCGTTATCCTCTACAATCCGATAGGCCTGGTCAACCGTCATCGGGTTCAGCTCCAAGACCTTCGCTCCTAACTCGGGCTTCAGCCCTCGGACAAAATAGACGATCTGTTGCTCAGGGCTCTCCACCGTCCTGCACCTCATGCGGCACTCCTCAAACTCGGTGATATAGTCGCGTACCTTCCGTCGTCCCTGCTAGAGGTCAAGCCAGTGCAACAATAGGTGAGTCTGGTGGTGAGTCGAAACATACTTGTTCCGAAGTCTGCTCGTCATGTCGGCCCACGTGAGGGGTGGGTCTCGTCGTGCTCGGGCGGCGGTGACCTCGTTCACCCAAAAGATCTGGGCCTCCTTGCCCAAGCGAGTCTCCGCGGAGGCCGTACGCACGTCATCCTCTGTAATCTCAAAGAAACGGAAATAGCTCTCTAATGATCGCTCCCAATCCTCAAAATTGTGAGGTTCCCGACTTCCGTCGAAAACCGGTGTGTCCATGCGAGTGTTCTTCTGGATCAGGCGGCGAAGGTCCTCCTTCCGGCGGCTGGCGTCATCCACTGAGTCGTCGTCGCGGCGTCGGGGCAGAGACCTATGTGGTGTCTGATCTCGGAGTCGGTCATCGTTGCGCCGAGGGTGCCGGGCGCCTCCCGCGTACTCCTCGGCGAACTGATCATCGGGCGGATGATAGTAATCATCCCCGCCCATGGCATCCTGTGGCCCGTAGTCGTAATCCTGTGGCCCATACTGGTTCTCGTCCTGGGGGCCGTAATATCCAACCTGTGGACCAAAGTAGTCGTCATATTGGGGAAAATAATCACCTACCTGTCCGATGTCGTACTGGGGAGTCCGAGCATCCTGGAACCGGCGGTTCTGGCCTCGGCCTCTCTGGAGGGGGCCTCCACGTCGGGCCTGGCCCCACTGTGCACGCTGTGGTCGCTGATGCGGGTGCTGGTACCGCGGTCACGGCTGCTGCTGCTGAGGGGCGCGCTGCGGCTGGGGCACGGGCGGCTGCTGCGGCGGGAGCTGCTGCCAAGGCGGATCGCTGCGCTGCGGGTAGCTGCAGCGCGGTAAGGCGAGCTGCGGCGGGAACCACGGCCGCTGCTGTGGATACGCCGCTGCTGCTCGGTACCACGGCGGCTGCTGCGGGTAAAGGCGGCTGCTGCGGATACCATGGATCGCTGCTGCGAGTACGTCGGCCACGGCTAGTTCGTTTGCTGCCTGCTCTGGCGCTGCTGCTGCCAGAGCGCTGTTCGTGCCGCTGATACTCTCTGCTCGCGGCCGATGCGGCGGCGGCTGCGGCGGCTGCGGAGTCGGCTGGCGTCGCTGGGGCGGGACGTATGGCGCGACCGGCGGTGGTGCAGGGTCTACTGCTGGAGCCTTCCCGGCTCGATGGGTGCTGGGCTCCGGTATGTCAAGCGGAGCTTGGTCTACTGGTCTATCTCTATAAGCCCTAGGGGTGGTGTCACCTATGGACGGCTCTAGTGGGGCCGTGCCTAAACCCGAAAGGGGATCTCTACCGGTCCTCGTAGGGGATCCGTACTCGTCCTGCCCCGTAGGAATCGTAAGGGATCCAGGACTGTGGCTATCTCCACGGGGAGATTCCACGGCAGGGGGATCGAAGTCACGATCCCGGTCCTGCTGCTCATCCTCTGCGGCGACACGCGACTGGCTGCGCGTGAGAACCATCCTGACCAGATACTACGTAATCGGGTGGGGGTCCTAGTGCAAAGGGTAAGTGAACAATGCAAATGTATGTATGCTATGAATTTCGAAAGATGCTAGAAATGCAGAGTGCGATGGAAAGAAAAGTCAACCGAGGTGCTAAGCACGGAGGTCAGCACGATCGGCTCTGATACCTATATGATGTAACACGACAGATGCCGGGATCGACGGCTCGTGTTACAACACAAGGATCTGGACTAGCTAACGACTAAGATGCGTGAAAATCCTAGTGATGCGGGTTTTCGAAATAACAAGAAGCACATGGAGCGACAGCTGATCTAGGGTGACGTCCGGAAAGCTTCCCGAGCGCTACTCAATGGGTCGACCTTCCCACGTTCCATTAGATCGACTACTAACGACTACGGTGGGATTCCACGACCGGGGTGATCCGCACCCGTACGACGACTGTGAAAACTCGAACGAAACCGAAAAAAAACAAACCCGACCCAACCCGGGAAAACGAGAGGTACCTAAGAAGCTAGTCCCCGGCGGTGGAGCGAGCGCCTTCAGCACTGAGGGAGGCGATAATACTCGATCGAGGGCGGCGTCGTGATCCGAAGATCGCAGTGACACGAAGCGCTCTCGTACGCGGGCAGCACCAACCTGCAAGTGGGAAAGACTGTCCGCCGTGAGGAAAACACGAAGATATCACGATACTATCTAAAGAGCGAAGAGGATCCGAGTAGCTGGATCCCTCGATCGGCGAGTGCGTCTGGTGATCCGAGTAGCAGGGCCGAAGTGGCAGACCGGACGGCGGCGGCTCGACGGCGACGGAAGAGGCTGAAAACCAAAGGGCAGGATTACTCTAGCGGTGGCTCGACGGGCGGCGGCTGTGATCGACCCGGTTCCGGCGTCGCGTAGGAGTAGCGGCGGCGGCGATCGATCGGACGTCGGCGGCTTGGCCCGGTGGCGACTCTGTCCGGCGGCGGATCTACCCGGACTCTCTCCGGTGGCAGCCTGGTCCGGCGGTACGCCAGAGGCGGTGGACTGGGACGGCGAGCAGCTGGCGATGGGCACCAGGGTGGTGGCGACCTGCGCGGTCCGGCGGCGAGGAGGTCGCGCCTGGCGGGTCCGTCGTGACCTAGAAGGCGCGGCGACGGTCCTTGCAGCGGCGTCTAGGGGGCGACGGCGCTGGGTTAGCGGTCGATCTATCGGCGGCGCAGCAGGGCGGCGCGACGGCGGGAGGATCGGCGGCGGCTTCAATCGGATCCGACGGCGGCAACTTGGGAGAACGACGGCGTGGGCGGCGGTCGTTCGGGCGCGATGGCGGCGGGAACCGCGGCGGCGGCGCTACGAAACGGCGGCGACCTCAGGGCCTTCTCTCCTCTCTCTTCCCTTCCATGGAAACCCTAGCTCGGGATTTCCTTGTCCTCTCTCATGTTAGCATGGGGAGGTCAAGTCAAACGATCTTTCTTTTCTTCATCTCATCAATAACT
Source organism: Lemna minuta (assembly GCA_024174645.1). Lineage (NCBI taxonomy): Eukaryota > Viridiplantae > Streptophyta > Magnoliopsida > Alismatales > Araceae > Lemna > Lemna minuta. Next base: position 22,855,242 of record CM044103.1, on the reverse strand, counting down.
TCTGCCCGATTTTCTCTCCTCTCTTCTTTATATAGGAGAGAGAAAGAGAGGGGTTGCCCTAAGGGCAATCCCGTAATTCTAAGGGGTTTTGGCCCAAAAATAGGCTAAAACCCCTCTAATGGGCCTAGAACCGGTCCATAAGTTTTAGGGAGGGCCCAAAACACGGGGGAAGCCCTCCCACACACACACGAATAATCTCACGAAATAAATAAAGCAAGAAACGGGGAAAACTCGCCGGGAGGATCTCATTAGGCGGTGTACTTGAAGCTGGGGTCCTGGGCATCGGCTCTGGTGCTCTGGCGCGGTAGTACTCGCGCGCCGTCCGGCTCGACACGTGCTATCGCCTGATCACGGGCATGGTCCTCCATCACTAAGTCCCCTACGTGCTTGGTGCGAAAAAAACTTAGAGCTTATGCTATGACATGAATGATGCTCACACTCAATCTAATGAATGTTCCTTACGCCCTCCTCATAGCATCTCTCACCCTCCCCTCTCAGCTAGTCTAGCTACCTAGCATTAGGGCTCCCCTTTTCTTCTCTCCCTAGGAAGAGTGTCGTGAAGGAAATAGCATAGAAAAGTGCACAAAGATGGATATTAGATGAAAAGTGATTAATATGCGGCACAAGGATAAACTTCATTCAAGATGACAATCTCTCGGAGAGGTGATTAGTGGCAGGAGTGTAAGAGATAAGATGATGGTGTGAGGCTATTAATCGATGAAGATGATTATGATGAAGATGAATGGGTCGAAAGATGGGAGAATTGAATGGGAAGTGTGGTGATGGAGTAGAAATGGTGATAGAAAATAACATTTCTTCTTCTTTCTCTTCTTCTTCTTTTTTTTTGGAAGAAAAATATGTGGTAAACACTTCAAAATGATCATGACACTAACAATGAATAGAAAGAGATAGATGGTGGGAGGACTTCTCCACAGTGACGCCATTAAGCAAGAATGATGGAGAAGATCGGAACACGAGTGAATCATCATGTAGATTTTTTCAAAATTGCAAAACAAATACATTACTAATTCTGTTTTTTTTTTCAGAATCTTTAAACACTTTGTAAACTTGAATACAGCACAAGGGAAACTATTACTCAGTGGAGCAAATAATGTGATGAAAAGACAAAAAGAAGAGGATAGAATGGGAAGTGGGAGAATTATGACATTTTACAGATAATTTGAGGAAAAGGAACATGAAAAATTCAAGACACTGAATAGAGGAGTGCAGAGGATGAAACCAAATGTTTACCCACATATTCCCTTCTGTTTTTTTTCTTTCTTTTTTTTAATGCAAGGTGCAGAAAAAAAGAAAGAAAGAAGGTAAAAGAAAAGAAATTAAAAGAAGTCTAATTGGTTAGAGTGGTGGGCTGCATCGGGTCGTCTACACTATGACCCGGTTCCTTAAGACCAATCTCCACCGGAGGTTGCAATGCTTCATTCTCTAGATATGGCTTAAGCCTTTGCCCATTCACCTTGAATTGCTGACCTGTCTTTGGATCACAAAGTAAAACAACACCACAATGAAAAATTTCAACCACAATATAGACCATCCCACCGTGATTTGAGTTTACCGGGAAAAAGTCTAAGTCTAGAATTATGGAGCCATACTTTTTGATTGACTTGAAATTCTCTCCGCCTTAAATGTTTATCATGGAAGGCTTTCATTTTTGCTTGGTAAATGTTTGAATTCTCATAAGCTTCATTTCTAATGTCAGTGAGTTCATGCAAATCGAGAATTCTTTTCTTTCCGGCTTCATCCATGGACATATTTAATTGTCGAGTGGCCCAATATGCTTTATGCTCTAGTTCTACAAGAAGATGGTATGCTTTACCAAAGACCAATCGGAATGGGGACATTCCTAAAGGGGTTTTATATGCTTTTCTCTAAGCCCATAATGCATCAAATATTTTCCTTGACCAATCTTTTCCATCGAACTTACAAATCTTCTTTAAAATCTTATTGATTTCTCTATTACAATTCACTACTTGCCCATTGGATTGGGGATGATAAGGGGTGGTCATTCTATGCTGAACTCCATATCTCTTGAGCAAATTTCTAAACTAATAATTGTTAAAATGAGCTCCCCCATCACTGATTATGACTCGAGGGCATCCATATCTACAAAAGATATTATGCTCAAGGAATCTAATGACCACTCTTCCCTAACTAGCTCGTGTAGGAATTGCTTCTAATCATCGAGATACATAGTCTACTGCCATCAAAATATATTCATACCCATCAGAATTAGGAAAGGGACCCATAAAATCAATTCCCCAAAGATCAAATATTTCAACTTCTATAATAGGCTTAAGGGGCATGTGATCCCTTTTGTCAATATTGATGGAGGCTTGGCACTCTAAGCATTTCAAATAAAAATCATGGGCATCTCTAAATAAATTTGGCCAATAAAACCCACTTTGCAAGACTTTAGATGCTGTAATCTTAGATGAATAATGACCTCCATAAGATGTTGAATGACATGCCTTAAGAATTTCTAATTGCTCTTCCTTGGGGATACATCTTCTAAATATTTGGTCTGAACCTAAGGGTCATATTATGCAGTCCGACGGCTTCACTTCTCCTCCATTCAAGGTAATCTTCCTCCTCCCCTTTTCGGGATAGTAGTTCGGACACATAATATCGTAAGTCCAACGTTTCCTCTTTCCCGAAATATTCCACTTCGTTTGTCAGCTATCCGAAATCCGAATCTTTAGATAATCCCAATCCGAGATTTATCTATCCTCAATCTTATATTTTATATCCTCTTCCATGACTTAAACCATTCACGAATTTTCCTTTCTTCCTCTCACTGCACCCATTGTCATCGTCTCTATCACAATTATCTGCTCCATCTATCTCTTCCATATTCTTCTCTCCACCCATTTCCGTCCTACTCTCTATATTAAAATATATCATACCCTCCACACTTCATCTGTATTATTTTCTTCATCACGATCACTGTCTTCTTATCATCCCTTTCATCTCACTCTCTAACATGCATCACCCATTCCTACATTAATTAAACTATATCTCAGTTTAATTATATTACCACTACTGTCCTTAGGTATTATCATCTAAGATAATCCCCACCCATTATTCCTATATTCTTATTCTCCTCTAATATACTAATCTTTCCTCTTCAAAATCCCTATTCCATAATTCCTCACTAATATACACAATTATTCCCTCCTGATATCATTCATAGATCCTTCTTTATTTTGTAAGATTATTTCTTAAGTATTATTAGTAGATATTCATTCATAAATCTCTCATTCTCCATCAAATCTTCATAAGCATCTCATCATCATCAATCATATTAGCATTCTGAAATATCCTACATCACTTGCTGTCCCTTTCATTCATCTCAAAGTGAAGAATCAGATCGAGGATAATCTAGATTGTGTGGTGAATGCAAGGCATTGACTTCTCGTCTAAACCAAGGTATTCATCCTGATGCAAGATGTGGTGTGAAAACCGCGTGCTTGATCAATGGAATTGAGGTTGATGATAACTCTAAAATATAAGTCACATTCATGCATCATTTATCATGTTTAGGTGTTGTTAAAGACTACATGAATGAGAATATCTATTTTTATATGGCTGAATGTGATGAAAATATGACTATCCTATCATGCATCATTTCCTATATTTTGATTGTATTATGAGACTAACCCCACTTGACTTCTTGGAAGTCAACTGGTTGAATTCTCACATTTTTATGAGTTATGTGGATGCAACGACTTAGGTGAAGTTTAATGGGAGCATGGATGAAAATAATTTAGAAGAAGAAGAAAATGGGTGCTCCACCTTTTTAGGAGGTTAGTCAAAGCTTTCCACCTTTTTGGGAGGTTAGTCAAACCTTTCCACCTTTTTAGGAGGATGGTCAAACCTTATCATATCTTTAGGAGGTTAGTCAAAGCTTTCCACCTTTTTAGGAGATTAGTCAACCACCTTCTTGGGGAGGTCAACCCATTCCATCTTTTTAGGAGACTAGTCACATCATTTCTCTGAGAAATCAATGATAGTCAAAGTGATTCTTGAGAAGTCAACGGTGGTCAAAGGCATTCTTGAAGGGTCAAAGAGGTCAAAATTCTTCTATTTTATTTATTATTAATCAATTTACATATTTCCTATTTTTTTGGAAAGATCCATATTTTTAGGAAGAGAAAGAGGTAAGCCCACCTCCTTAGGGAAGTGGTAAGGTTACCATCTCTTCGAGAGTTGTCAACCCACTCCCTAAGGAAGTGGTTGTGGGGCCCACCTCCCTAAAAGGGACTCGCCCACCTCTTTAGGAGGTGATTATAGTCGTGGCTTATGGAATCAATCTCAACCATTCATTTAGTTGCACCCAAAAAGACTCAATCTCCACCATTGATTCAAAGCAACCTCTTAACCTAAAATTATAAAAGAATCTTCTTCTTCCTTTTTTGTTGCTTTTTGGCTCTCTCTTAGCATCAGGCTACCAGAAGGAAAAGGAGAGACTTAGGCCCAAGCTTGGCATTTTTTGGTGTTCAAGTTTGTTGTGGAGGCAAGATCAAGTGGAGGATTGAGATCGTAACAAGTCAAGCATCACCCAGGCCTAGGACTAGCATCAAAAACGGGGTTTGTGTGAGGATTTGGATCTGATTTTCTCTTGTAATCCCCTCCATGGATAGTGCAGAATCTATTTAATTTTTATATTTTAGATTTTTTCTCTTTTCTTCAAACAATCTCTCATCATTACCCGATTTCTTGATTTTTCACCATTCTTCCATCATCTTCCATTCTATCATTCTCATTTCTCTATTCCATCATTCCATTCTCAATCTTTTCATCATTATTTGACATAGAATATTAATATATATATTTATAATTTTGTTCATACCATATTCCATTTCTTTGTCCTTCCATATTTCTCCAAAAATCCCTTCTACAATTATTTTTCCTTATATTTGTATCTCTTCTCCCTAAAAGCACTAATCTCATTACCTAGGCTCTCTGAGGATTCAACCCTTAATTTACCATTATACAAAGTGAGGAATTATAAATATTGTTGCATGAAATTGATTTAAAACAACAACTAAAAATACCCCCAAATCGAGTTCATCAATTGACTGAAGATAGGACGGTCAAACCTAGCCTACGGATAGGCGAGTCGTAGAGTCTAAGTACGATATCTAACCTAAACCTAAGTGCAAGCAGGCATGTCGATAAGCGGAGTCGACTCCAGGTGACCCGGGGAAACTCACGACAATGGATGGGGTGAGATCCTCTTGGTCCACGTTTGGAGGCGTAGAAGTAGCTCAAAGGCTGCAGCCCACGCTCGGTGCCGGATCTTACGTACACGTCAGAAGTCTCGAACCTATACCCGTACTACCCTGCCTAAGTCATCCAACGGTGGTGGAGACGAGGAAAGGGAAATTCTTGAAAAAGTAATTAAACTTTAAAATAATGGGTTGAAGCTAACCTGGGGGGTGCGAGCCCGGTGGGTCGTGATGAAGGAGGTCATCTGTACGTGGCAAAGACGACCAGTAGAAGGAGGGAGGGCCGAATCAGCGATGACATGGCACGGTGGAATCCTCAACACGGATGGGCAACCGAGTTGGCGAACTCGAGCGCGAAGGAGCAATCGATGGGCAGGGCACGTTGGGATCATGGCAAGAGAGGTGGGACTCGGGCTGATTGGGTCAGTGATAACATGCTAATTATCCATGATAATACATGATTATTGATGCATATTTAAGCATTAAATCTTTCATTCCTATGCATGTTATCATATTTTTTAGTATTTATCTATCATTCTATGAAAAAGTCATGATAATCTCAAAATACTTTAAATTAGGGTTAATCATGATGAATTAAAGATAAATAATTTTAGAACCCATCTTTTCTTGAGATTATAAGTGTTTTTAAAGTTAAAATAATGAGAGAAATCATTTTTATAAACATTTATATAATTTTCTTAAGTTAAAATCTTTAAGAAATAAATTTATTTTTGAATTAGAAATTCAAGTTCTCATTATTTATTTATTGAATTAGAATTTTTATAATGATAGATAATTAAATTATGGATCAAATGAAAGAAGTTTCGATTAATTTGGAGTTATATTTTGAAAGTTATGAATTTTCTCAGAATTTTTATGAATTTCTATGAATTTTTAATGAATTTCTAAGGATTTTCCAGAATTAAAATCGAATTTTCTAATTAAATATCAAATTTTCAGAATATTTAAAGTGTGAAGGTAACGTGGCGCAATCAGAGCTGTGCGATCGATCGCTATCAACGATCGTGATAAGGAGATGACGTGGCAGCATTGCCGACATTTGATCGCGCGTGTAATTTTGACCGTTAATCTTGACTTAAGATCGATGGACTACGTGGCGTAAATCAAGAGTTCAGAAATCGTTTTAATCTCGACTGTTGATCGCAAGGAGTTACCATAGTCGAGATGAAACGTTATTGAAATGCATCAGAGGCCTTCGATGAAGATCCAACGGATGCGTTTTCGAGGCGTTTTATAACGCATATCAATGTGGTATCATGTCACGTGTCCGATCGCGATCGAACGACAACGACTTAACGGTAATAGTGCGTGATGGATCATTTCATTAGAGCCGTTGATCAACTTTAATCGGACGGCTATGCCCAAATACCTTATTGATAAGTCTGAAATATTAAACGCAATACCTTGTTGTATTTGTGTTCAGTCTTAATCAATAGTTTGTATATAACAGAATTTCCCTTTATCAATTGCAAATATCCAAAAATATGTGCCTTGTAAGGGGTCGAACCCAAGGGAGGTTATGGTAACATGCATTTATAACTTAAATTCTTATCCTAATTAACTAATATTCATGCTTATTTTATGTGAATATGATGCATGTTATCATAATTTTTAGGAATTTTCTCCATTGGTATGTCATTTCACTAAAGTCGATATTTATGCATAAATTAGGGATAATTTCATGATTAATAGATGATTAATCTTTTGTTATGTTTAAATTAATAGAAGTAAATATCTTTTCTTGAATGATTTTGACTTTAGTACATGTTTTGAAGGATAATTTCAAGATGAATTTATGATTTAGAACATTTAGTGAGAAATGATTTAAGTAAATTCTAATTCATCTTGATTTCTTCTTTGAAAATATATTTCAAATGACATGATGTTAAAAAGGAAGAAATTTGTGATCCAATGGAGAAAATTTGGATTAAAAAGGAGTTGTATATTTAAAGTTATGAATTTATAAAGTTTATGCCTTTTTCTGATTTTTATTTGATTTTTAAATTGATTTTTATATCAATTTCCCTTATTTAAAATCGCAAAAAGGGGTTTACTAACCTGCAGGTGATGATGTGGCGCAGAGCTCACGTGGCGTGCACGATGGGCTGACGTGGCGCGCGGGTCCACCGCGTGAGAGCGACACGGCGCTTAGGCCACGTGGTAGAGCCACGGGTGGCCCGCGCAGGGCGCAGGTGGCGCACAGGGCGCGGACACGTGGCAGTAGGCCACACGGTCCATGCGAGTCCACGCGGACGCCCGTGAGGGGCACCACGTGGCAGGTAAGGTTCGCAGTTGGAGGCCCACGAGATAGTGGGCCCTGGTTAGTTATTTGGGGCGGTAACGCAAATGCGTTACCGCGCCCCGGTATCTAGGCGCAACAAACGCTGCCATTTTCTTCGTGTGGGACTATGTCCCACACGATTCTTACCTTTTGCAGGTGACGTGGCGGCACGGCGGACGTCGAATGCACGGGCGTTGATAAAGATGCGTCGATCCGGTGGACATGGGGTCCACGCGATCACTAATTATAGCACATGCGGAAAAAATCGGAATAAGTGCCGATGATCAATGGCTCACCTGCTGACGTGTGGACAGAAATGGCGCGTTCGATCGTCATCGAACGCTCAATCGCTAATCGGTCGTGCGATCTCCATCAGATGGCCCTGAGTCTCCCCAATCTCCTCTCACCGCGGCGATGCGTGGAACCCTCTGGAGTGTTGGATCTCCATCGGACGGATGCCGACTGATGGAACGAGGCGATCCTCAGTGGAGTCATCAGGAGCACACGATTGTCATCAGGAGAGCAATCAGACGGCTGGCGTTCTTTCGCAAAGAAACCACGATCGACGCGCGATCATGGCCTGATTGTCGCGGATCGTGGCGTCGAGGCCGCCTTTCGTGGATGCCCTACGATCGAAACTCGATCGCCCTGCAATCTAAGCTCGATCGATCAGCGATCGTGGCCCGATCGCCGCGCGATCGTGGCCCAATTGCCAAGTGATCGTGCCCACGATTTCGGCTATTCCACTGCTAAATCAAGGCGAAATCAAGGCCACGACTCACGGAATCGAAGCCACGTTCAATCCGCCCCCACGACACCATTAATCAGCTCCCATGAACGCGTCAATTGCCCACGATTTTTGGGCTAAAATCCTCTTTAGAAAGTCATGTATTTCTCCCTTGTTCTTCAACTTTTGATCGATTCGTGAAGGAATTAAGCAAATTTCAAGGAAGATCTCTAGTTTCATCGTGATCCCCTCGCGTTTAGACTCGATTGCGAAGCAATTGGAGCGGGATTGATCACCAATTTCTCCTTGACTTTCATCGAATTTTCCCCTTGAAATCCGAACGTCCACAAGGAAGAATTCGAGCAAATTCTCTTCAATCCACGAGAATTGAAGCCCCATCATTGCGGCAATCGAGTTAGTAGTGAGATTCGATCGATTATCAGGAGGTAATTTGAGTTTTAATTAGATTTAGAAGTTTAATTTTGCAAATTAGTTCATAGTGTTCTTCATTTTCACCAATTTTAAGTCCAAAAAGTTCCTGATTTTGAAAATAGGATATCTGTTCGATTATAATTCTAAATCACTTACTTTTGGTTTCATTGGATTCCTCTTTTCATCAGCTTTCCGTGGATATAAATTCATCAAGTTCCGAGTTCATTTGACCCTCCAATTTGACGTTTGACCAAGGACTGTTCATCTTTCATCATAAGTCAAATGTTTGACTTTCGGGGTCAATTACTTTTGAACAAATTAGAATTCAATAATTTTGGTCTTGTTAGATTCCTCTGGTTCTTCACTTTCCTTTGACACATAAATTGCAAAATTTGGATTTCATTTGACCAGTGAATTTGACGATTTCCTCTAGTGTTCACTTCGGGGATTTTCTGATATTTGATTTTCAATAATTCATAGTAAAGCGAATTCTTATCCAAAAATCACGAATTATATATCATGAAATTCCATTTTCTCTCTAGTTTCTAAATATATAATTTTCGTAATCTTCTGACACTGTTTGATTCTCTGATTTTACAGAACACTTATTGTTGGTCAAAGTCAATGCTTTTACTTTGGCTTTTGACTTTTCTCTGTCACACCCGAGAATTAAATTCTTAAAACTTCTTATGTAGTCTATTTATATCATTTCCATTCCTTACATCTTATTTTCTCTTATTTAAAACCCGTTTTAAACCTAAGTTTGACCTAGTCAACTCTATAATTAAAGTCAATCCTACTCTCTGTGGATCGACCAGATACTTACACAATACTTGATTTTTATATCTTATCTCTGTGAATTTGGTTTTATAAATGTTGTTTGACCAACGTTTTTGTGATTTAACGACGCACAGAAACGATCTGTCAGGTTACACCAATTGTTTCCTTTTTTTATATATTCAAAATAGAATTTATGTTTTTTTTATTTTCACAAATGCAAAGCAACAAGACAATTATATGAAAAGAGTTGCAATTCTCTTCCTTTCAATCTTCAATGAGTTGCAAGCAAATTATATGGAAATGAAAGTGAATTGCAAGACAATTATCTTCCATGAATTGCAATTATATGAAATGAGTTGCAATGATAAAAGAATAAGAAAATCAAGATGCAGAAATGTGGGGTTTAATATGCTAAATCCACTTTCACTATTTAAAATCTTTTTTTACTTTTAAATTTTTTATCAAACTGTTGTTACTATTTGTATTACTAAAACTTATCAAGAGAATTTTATTTTCTATTCGCTCCTTTTCAGAAATATTTGCTATTTTTCCTTTTTCTTTTTATTCGTAATTATATTTTCCTGATTAAGGAATCAGATTTATCAGATGACAAGACTTAAAGTACTTTTAGCTAATATACAGCCTTTCAGATTACCATGAATAGAGATTAACCAGATCTATTTGACAGAAGAAAATGATTAGTTTTAGTTTTCAATCTAAACTACAGCAACAAAAATCAGATTAGCACAGGTCAAATCAAATTAACAAAAATCAGAATGTTCTATTTATCTGTATGTATATACTTTCTCACTGAGAAGGATAACTATAGAATTATGAAATAGAAAGAAGAGAAAATATAAGAAATGAAGAAAGGAAATAGAAAAGAGTAATTTCAAGAAAAAGAAAGGAAAGAATAGAGATTAATCGAAATAGTAATAAGAGTTGTTAATATGAGTATCCTCACTGGGAATGTTGACTGCAGAATTGTGAAACAGAAAGAAAAGAAGAGAAAAGAAATGAGGAATGGACAAAATCAGTGATGAAACTTAAAATGCATCAAAAGACAATGATCAATCCACCCTCAAACAATCACAATATCATCAGATCATTAAGAAACAAGGATGAAATTTCACAATTAAGCTGGAATCAATCTCACGGACTAAACCAATTACAGGCCTAGAAAAAAGATTGACTGACTAAAAAAAACTAACTGACAATCAAAGTAAAAAAATTATGACTGAGGAATTAACCTATTCAGAAAGGAGTGGAAGAAGAGAAAAGACAAAGAATAACAGAAATAAACCGAATTAAAATGCAACATACAATATCTTCATCTAATTATTCACTTCAAAACAAAACAACAGAAAGAAAAGAAAAGAAAAAGGAAGAACGACCAAAACAATTGAATTAGAAATGCAATCTGAAGTATCTATCCCAAAGATTTCAAATCAGAAGAAGATAGAAGAACAGAAAAAAAAGCACTAAAAGAATTCGAAACAAAGACTCGGAACTGAACCTTAATTCTGCAAACCTAGTTTGCAGACTTTGATCGAAGAAATCAGCACGTCTTGAATGCTCCTGATCAACTCTACTTTGGATTGGAACTTCCTTCTTGCTGTGTCCTCCAGGCCGAGCTCCCTCGGGCGAGAAATCAAGAACAAAAATTTTCGCCTCCCTCTTCTTCACTCCTAAAGCCTTTCGAAATCGCGACGCTTCTCCCCCCTTTTTTGAGTTTGTTAGATCGCTCGGTCTATCTCGCTCCATACCCGTATGGGTGCTGTTCAGTGTGGTCGATCAATGTCTTGTCTGCCTCCATCTGATTGATGGAGGACGACTTGCATGTCTTGATGCTTATACCCTATAGGTGAGCTAACCACTAGCTGTGTACACATCGCCGTGTACACACCCTATCATTCCTTCCTGTAATTGGCTCACACCCGTCACGTATAATTCCTGTCCACAACACTTCAAAGATCCATTAGTAACCACAGGCCCATTAAGGGCATTAATAAAATGAATTGACATTTAAAAGACCTTAATGAAGGTACTAATTGCATTCTAAGAAACATATTATTTCCTTTATAATAGATTCTATAAAAAGTAATGAAAATTCTTGTCCAACAATGGCTATTACAGTAGCCATTTCTTACAGTAATTATTCTTGAAATATCTCATAATAGCCCAAATTATTTGTAACTACCTAAGTGCAATGAAAAGTGATTATTCTAGGCATCATATCATGATAACAAGAAAAATAATTGTTGATTTAAAACATTCAATGATCAGAATGCAAATAAAATGTATGATTTAGAATAACTGTCATCTCAAATTTTGTTTTCATTGAGATTTTAAAGGAATCAATCTCCTCAGAATTTGATCCTGTGATGATCAAATCATCAACATACACTCCCACCCATAATTTTCTCTCCTTTCTGTTTGAAGTATATACAGCTTGATCATTGATACTTCTGATGAAGCCCATTGACTTAAGAGTGTCATCCAACTTGCTGTTCCATGCCCTTGGGGCCTGTTTGAGACCGTATAAGGCCTTTCTTAATTTTAGAACATAATTTGCTTTTCCTCTTTTTATAAAACCCTCGGGTTGCTCTACATAGATACCCTATTCTATGTAACCATTTAGGATTGCCGATTTTACATCTAAGTGATGTAATTTCCACTTAAATTGAGCTGCCATTGCAACAATTATCCGAATGGACTCTGCTCTTGCCACAGGAGAAAACACTTCCTCAAAGTCAAATCCTCTCACCTGACTGAAGCCTTCAGCCACCAACCGAGCTTTATACCTTGTGATATCTCCAGATTTGTCTCTTTTAATCTTGTATATCCACTTAACTCCAATTGATTTGCACTTCTCGGGTAATTTCACGAGCTCCCAAGTAGAATTTTTCTCAATAGCCTCTATTTCTTCTTCCATCCCTCTTCTCCACAATTCTTCTTTCATTGCTGATTTAAAAGATGTAGGTTCTTCTCCAGAAAGAAAACAAGTTTCATCCTCTTCATTTTCCTGTGTTTCATCATAAATTTCTTTCACTGATCTGAACCTCTCAATTTTTATCTTCTTCTAAAGATTGATCTTGATCTCTATACTCCTCTATAGGTACAATGGATGTAATAGATGAGTCTTGATTGTCAGTTTGAACTTCAGATTGATTTACCAAATTAATGGTTGAAGAAAGAGTTAGATCAAGACGTTGACCTCTCCGTTGACTAAAATCCCAACTCGGAGATTCCTCAAAGATAACATCCCTGCTGATAGTTACCTTAAAATTTATTGGATTAAGGCATCTATAAGCTTTAGTACCACGTTCATACCCAATAAGAATCATCATAGTACTTCTGTCTTCAAGTTTATTTAGCATTCCTGTGGTTTTCACATGAACCATTGATCCAAATACCCGTAAATGATCAATAGCAAGTTTTCTTCCACTCCACTTTTTCATATGAAGTTACATCCTTAAAAATTCTTGTGTAGGAGCAATTTAACACATACACACAGGTGTTCACTGCCTCTGCCCACAGTTCTAGAGGTAACTTCTTCTCTTTTAACATGCTTCTAACACAAGACATAATAGTTCTATTTTTTCTTTCCATTACTCCATTCTGCTGAGGAGAATAAGGAGCAGTCAACTGTCTATTAATTCCATTCATATCACAAAAATTTCCAAACTCCTCTGAGTTGAATTCTCCACCTCTATACATTCTAAAACACTTCAATTTATCACCACATTCGGATTCGACCAAATTTTTAAACACCTTGAAGTGATGAAAAGCCTCTGACTTCTCTTTGAGAAAGAATACCCAGAGTAGCCGAGTGAAATCATCAACAAGAAGGAAGTAATACCTTCTTCCTCAGATAGTTGAAGGTTTGATCGGTCCACATATATCCCCATATATGAGTTCTAGTCTTCTTGTGGCTCGGTATGCTGATGAAGATGGGAATTTACTTCGACTGTGTTTTCCAGCAACATAGTTTCTGCATACACGATCAGAGAAAGAGATGTTAGTTAACCCTCTTACCATTTCACCCCTTCTCATAACATCAATTGCATGGAAATTCTGATGACAGAAGCGATGATGCCACAGCCACACTTCTTGATCTTCTTCTCTCGAAATTTGGCAGGACTCGGAGACACCCAACTTGAGTAAATACATACTAACGTTTGTCTTCCAAACTCTTGCAAACTGCTTCCCTTCTTTATCGAAAATAGATAGGACACCACCTCCCAAAGTAGATGTGAATCCATCCTCATCTAACTTCCCGAAGGCTTAGGATATTCACCCTTAGAGAAGGAACATACAACACACCTTCAAGTTTAATCTCTTCCCCATCCAAGTAATTTAGGAAAATAGATCCTTTCCCCTCATATCTTACTGAAGATTCATCACCGAATTTGATTACTCCCTGTTGATTTTCGTCAAGAAACTGAAAATAAGATCTCTTACTAGTCATATGTGAACTCGCACCTGTGTCGAGATACCATAGATTCTTTGAGAGATTTTCCTCTTGAGATCCTTGCAGTAAAAAATCTTTAGTATATGTCATAAAAAGGCTCGACTCTTCAATTGAAAGATTTGCCGCTTCATCTCTTACTCTTGGCTTTTTCCCGTTTTTACATTCATCTGCAAAATGCCCAAAATCTTGGCAATTGTAGTACTGAACTTTCGATTTGTCAAAAGGTTTTCTTGAATTATCTTGCTTTTGATCATCACTAGCTTGGATTTTTCCTCTGCCTTGATCTCTTCCTCTTCCTCTTCCTCTGCCTCTTCCTCATGATGTCTGTCCATCGTCTTGCTTCAATTTCTTGACTTTACTCATAGCGCGAGACAACAGAGCTTGTTCTTCTTCTCTTAAGTCTCTTTCGGACAATCTCATCTCATTGACTTTTAATGACCCAATTGCTTCTACTAACAACATTGAATCTAAGTTACCGAATTGGTCAAGTGAAAGCGTCAGAGAGTAATACCTTGGAGGCATCGATCGTAGAAGCTTCTTAACGGTGTCTTTATCATCAAGCCTCTCACTGAGTTGTCATAACTCGAATACGATTCTTGAGAATCTATTAGTGAAATCACTAACCTTGTCAGTTTTTTTCAGTGACAGATTTTTGAATTCCCTTCTCAATCCCTGAGCTCTTGATTGGACGATGATCTATTACCACGTGGAAAGATTGAATTATCTCCCAATTAACCTTTGCGGATTTCTTGATATCATGTTGAACTCCTAAAGATTCCAGAATTGCCGCTAACATGACAGACAGGGCAAGACGATCCTTCTGCCTGTTCGTCTTGGTTTCAGTTACGGCTTCCCACAATCCTTGAGCATCAAGATGGACCTCCATCCTCATCGCCGAGTGACGATAATTCGTCGCTGAAAGTTGCGTTAACGGTGTCGGAACAACCACTTCCACCTTCTTGATCGAGTCATCAATTGAAGCTCTCTCACATTGGATTGAAGTCTCCCCTCTTCTCGGCATCTTCTCAGATTTTTCTCCATGATCTACCACTCTAATACCACTTGTAAGAACAAATCACCAGTACAATCACCAGAGACACGATTCACTCAATCGCACGCGCTCGTATAGAGAGATCGAAAGAACAACTCAAGAAACAAGATACACTTCACCACGTTTCTACCGAATAGTCCTCGGTATTTAAAAGGAAAAAACCGAAAAGAAAGAACACACGAACAGAAACTGAATTAATGTATGTGGGTCTCGTCGTTCCTCCACCGGCCAATCCTCACCGTTATAACTCATCCACGTGGATGCTCGCGATTAGACTCCCTTGAGTCACTTATTGATACCGTAGGATCGTGATCCGATGGCTTGGATCAGCTCCCTCAGTCAGGGTGGGATTGGTGACGCGTCGGTGGAAGAAGCTGGGTAGGATCGCGGAGAGAGAGAGAATGACTGGGAACGTGGGAATTCCGCGAGGTGAATTCTATGCGGGAGATGAAGGGGAAGTAGACAAGATCTTGAAATGGATTTAAAGGTCTGTGGAAGGGAGGCGTCGAATTCGTGGGGTGGGAAGAAAGAGGCGTCGGAGAAAGGGTAAGGGAGTTCAGGAGACGGAATTGGAGAGAGAGAGAGAGCTCTTTGGACGGAATTGGCAGGGGGAGGCAGAAGGAGGTGTCGAATTTGAATTCAGCAGGTGAAGTGGGGAAGATGACGATTCGATTCAAATTCGGTGATGGCCAAATTCGGTGGGCAACGTCGTGTAGAGAGAAAATTGGCGTCAGGGTGAAGGAGGTGAGGGCGCCATCGGATATCCAGAGTTAGGGAGGGAGTGACGGCATGCGTGGAGCTGGGTGTTGAACGCGGAAGTTGGAGGAGAAAGGGGACAAGGTCATGGGAGGGGAAGGACCCCAAGGGAGTTTCGCGGTGGCCTTGTAGGGGTGAATTAGTGTGTGGCGCTGGGGTGTCCGCGCGGAGCGTGCGTTGACGTCGAGAGGCAAAACGCGCAGGATGAATTTCGCGGAGGATGAATGGGACGATCGGCATGAGTGAGGCTGGTTTAGATGGGATGGGATGGGGGGAATTCGGGAGGGAGGACAGTGGGGCGATAGGGTGGTTTCTGCTGGGCGTCGAAAGGGGAGTTAGTTGGGGATGGAGATTCGGAAATCGGGGGAAATTTGGGCCACAGAGATTGCCGAGAGAGAGAGAGAGGGGATTGTGGGAATGGGGTGAGATGCAATCGATGGGAATGGAGAGAGAGGAGGGCGTCGAATGGAATCTCGATGCGCGTCGGAGGGAAATTGTGGGCACGATGGGGGCGAAAGTCAGCAAAGCTTGAGGTTGGGGGAGAGCCGGTGGATGACGGTGAAGGAACGGGGCAACGCAAAGGGGGACACGGGGTTGGGATGATGGTTGACGAGCAGGTCTGCGAGTGAAGGAAGAGGGGGGGAGTTTGCCAGCGCAAGGTTTGGCGGGGGAAACAAGTAGGCGAGCAGGGAAGGGGACAGATCAGTGGAGGAAGAAGGTGCAGCGGTCTGGAAGCGGCGGCAGCGCGTGGTGGCTCTGAGGCAGCGGCGGCCGCGGCAGCTTGGGGACAGCGGCGTCACGAAGATGGGTTGGCGGCGTGGTGCGGCTCTGGCAGCAGCACGATGACGTGCCCCGGCGGCGGCGGCGACAATGACGATTGGACTCCTGAAAAAAAATTCATATGGTCATTGAATACACACGATATCGTGTCAAAACTAAGTCCAAACTTACTAATTTAAAGATTAATTCACGAAATTGAAGGGTATAATGGTAAACAAGGGTCGAATCCACGAAGAATTAGGGAATTTTGAGAGATATCTTTGAAATTTGATCAAATCAGAAAATGAATTGAGTTCAGAAATTAAGCAATTTATAATATTAAGAAAGATAAGTCAATTGCAAATCCACGGAATAAAAAATTGAGTGATTTGGATTAGAATTCGCAGAGTATTCGAAGTTTGAAAATAAGAGAAAATTAGATCGCAAACTTTGATTAAAAACCAAAATTAAAGTGAAATTAAACTTAATCTACAATTCAAAACTTAAATGGAATGCTAAATGGCGAAGATTAAGATGAAAACACGCAATCTAACCCAAAGTCGCGCTCGAAATGATTCAATTAATCGCCGAATGCATGGCTATTTATTCCGCAATTTTGAAGGCGAAAAATTGGAATTCAAGATGTGATTTCTCCTTACTCTCTCAATCAATTCCTGATTTCAAACACTCCTCGGATGTAGAAACATGTCAATAAGGTAAAGAAATCAAAAGACTCTCGAATTGTGGTGTCTAGACAGTTCGATTTCACTAGAAAATCCAAGGTTAATGTTTCCGTCGCGAAGAACATCAAGTTTATAGAGGAATTGGGCATAACCGTCAGATCTAACGATCTGATTGCAATCAACGACCGAGATAACGCGCCTGTTGACGAATCGGTGCGATTAAGTTGCATTCATCCAATCGGTGATGGAGCGTGCACAATGAGCCCTGTCGCGCGCTTTGAACAGACGTGTCGTTTGATTCGTCCGTTGGATTTTAATCCAGACAATCGCGATAAGTAGTGGAGTCCACCGATCGTGATTAATCTTGACCGTTATAACTCGGTTGATGGACGGCTGCGATTAAAGTCCATTTAATCAAATCAATGCTTTATAATATGCCGCCACGTACCCCTTGAGTAAGTGACATCCGACGCGCATGATTAAATCACGCGATCAGACGTCTTAAATAACGCCACTTGAAATAAAGACAAAAAAAGAATAATCCCATACGGAATAAATAAAGGAATTTAATCACTTTTATAAGATACGAGGATTTGTAAGGTTAGCGAAATCAGATTACGGATGCTCCTAACCCATTTATATGTTTGCGCACTTGTCACGCACACACATGCGTGTCAAGCACACACGCACACACGCATGCCCACGTGTCACGCAGATACACATCCGCGCTTTGCCACCTGGCTGCGTTGCACCACGTGAGTGCGCGGTAATATAAAACAGTTTTTTAATTCATTTTTAATTGTTTAAAAATCGAAAAATACAGTTAAATAAATTCAGAAAAATTCCAGAAAATTCCAAAAAATTGGGAAAATCACAACTTTCAAAATACAACTCCAAATTAATTAAAATTTATTTTGTTGGATCAGAAATTGAATAATCTATCATTATAAAAAGTCAAAATATTAAAATAGTAAGAGAATGAATTTTAATTAAATAAATACATTCATGTATCTTCTAAAATAACTTTAGAAAAATACATGAATATAAGTAAAGATCTTTTCTCTCATACTTTAAATATTTAAACATACTTATGATCTCAAATATAATTAGGATTAAAATTATATTGTTCAATTATTTATAATAATCCAGAAATTGTAGTTTTTTTAATCATAAAATGAAATTATGTAAAATGATATAAATATACTTAAAATATGATAACATACATACAATTGGAACAATTAATGCCTTTTATTTGCATTAATAATCATGTAAATTCATGTATAAAATCCATGTTATCAACTCCTTCCCCAGCCTTCCATGAGCAGCCACTTGAGATTCCTTTCTTTTCTCAAATGACGGTTAGGGTTTTTGGGGGGATCCCTTCTCCTCTTATAGAGCCAAAAATGGGCCGAGAGGGAAAAGGGCCCACTTGAGGCCCACAACCCAAAGCCTAAACATACTCATAGAAATAATAAGGTTAACAAAGAAGAAGGTCTTCACGAATAAGATCCCGAAAAGGGAAGCCTAAAAGGGAGAGGGAAATAAGCGAGGTCCCGCTTAAACACGTGCGGGTCGAAAAATTCCCAATAAAGAAATATGACAAGTCCACGCGTGCAAAAGGGCTCCTCCGGCGCTGTTATATCTTGCCTCGGTTGTGACGGAGGTCTTACGCCACCACATCCTCTCTTCTATTATCGTGAGTAAGAGTTCAGTTCTTATATCCGTAAGTCCAACATTGACTGATTCTTCCTATCTATTCTCAATGGTATATCTATTATCCGAAATAGCACTGAATTACATCCCCATTCCAACGCGATATCATTCATAGATCCTATCTTATCTTGTAGGATTTAATTAGAACCCAATATATTTTATCCAACCATCATATAATTCGCCCACCTTTCTATCGTATTCATCATACTCATAGTCATAAACATTGCATTCGTCATCATTTTTGAAATCCTACATCATATTTGGTATCAGAGCCCAGTTTGACTTGATACCACCAAGTGGGAACTTCCTCATTGCGTAATTCATATTAATCGTCATGAATACTCGATCAAAATCTATTGCTCCAAATAATGCTACTGATATGAATAATGATAGCAACACACCTCAAACTCCTGCCAAACCTATCCAAGAAGAAACCATGCCTTCTTGGGCTAGAGCTCTTTTAGAGAGTATGCAAGCCATTAATATTAAATTAGATCAACAAGAAAGTAGGATAAAGAATTTAGAATCCCCAAAGAAACCCAATTCGTGGGAAGCTAGTTCTTCTCAAAGAAAGTTTTCGAGAGATCCTATTAATGACAATCCTAACTCCTCTACTTTTGCACCTTCTAATGAACACTATCCAAGAGATAGGACTGATTATCAGTATAATCAAGTTAGAGTAGATATTCCTAATTTTAAGGGAGGAGATGATCCAAAAGATTTTCTCAATTGGGAATCTCATCTTGACTCATACTTTAGCTGGTTTGACTATTTTGAAGAGAGAAAGCTTATGTTTGCTGAATTAAAACTTGATTGGTCTGCTAAGACTTATTGGAAGAGTATCCTAAAGTTATATGTACTTAGATTTGAAGATAGGATCGCTACTTGGGCAGAAATGCATGGTAGACTTAGATCTAAATATGTTCCCGTAAATTATAAAAGTCAACTTATAGATTCTTGGCAAAGAATTGAACAAAAAAAAGAAATGTAACAGATTATATCAATGAGTTTCTGGAATTAATGATTGCTTGTGAATTAGATGAAGACCAACTAAGCATTATTTCTAGATTTAAAACAGGTCTTAGAGAAGATATAAAGGTTGAATTGGAACTTAGAGAAGCTTCCACTTTGGATGAAGCATATAAAATAGTCTTAAGGTTAGATAACTTCTTTAAGAAGAACCCTCGGTATACTAACCTTAATCAGACCTGAACCTTCAATAGAGGACAAGGAAATAGCTCTCCTACTTTACCTCCTTACAGCAACCGAAATGTTAGTATGAATAATAGCCTTCCAAAGACTACTCAATTCACAAATCCGTCCCCTAGAACAAATAGTATCATTAGGTCTTTTAATTGTCAACAAGTACGACATGTTAAAACTAATTGCCCAAAATTGGCCCTGGTTATGGATACTTCCGGACCTCTTCTTGATGATACTAATGAACAAATTGAATTAGAGAATAAAATCTATGAATTAGATGAGGAAATGATTAATGAAAGTGAAGATTATAGCCAAACTATTAGTGTTATGAGAAAGTTAGATATCTAAACATCACAAGAACAATCCCTTAGGACTCCTTATTTTTTCACTTACATTAAAATTGGAACTGATTTTTATAAAGTGATCATAGATAGTGGAAGTAGTGTTAATGCAATATCCAAGAAGGCCTTAAAAAAATTAGGACTTCCTTATGAAAAACACCCCAGCCCCTACAAAGTATCATGGGTGATTCATTCTTCCTTACCCGTGGACAAGAGGTGCCTACTAAATATCATGGTTCTATCCTATGAAGACCAAGTATGGCTTGATGTTGTCCCGATGGATATAGGTAGCATCATTCTAGGAAGGCCTTGGCTCTATGATAATGACGTTCGGATCCAAGGGAGAACTAATGAGTGTTTGCTTATTTTTAAGAATAAAAGAATAACCTTGAAGCCCTACATGAATAAAATTCACCCGAGTAATTTAGCTAAGACCACAGCACCTCTTACTCTTGTTAAGAAGACCGTTAACAAGAAGACTCACAACCAGATAAGACAGATAACATATCCTCTAAATCCCAAGGAAAATTTCTAGTGAGGATAATCCCGACTCCCTACATCTTCCCTTAACCCCATTAATGACAGAATTTATGGATGTCTTTCTCGAAAAGTTACCTCCTTTTCTGGCCCCAAAGAGGGATATACAACATGCTATTGATTTAATACCTGGTTCTAACTTTCCTAACTTACCACATTATAGGATGAGCCCCATAGAACATGCGGGGTTAAAAAAACCAAATAGACGAGCTTATGAATAAGGGACTTGTGAGAGAAAGCATGAGTCCATGTGCAGTCCCTACATTATTAGTACCAAAGAAAGATGTTACATGGAGAATGTGTGTAGATAGTAGAGCTATAAATAAAATTACAATAAAATATATATTCCCTACTCTGAGATTAGATGATTTATTGGATATGTTATCAGGGTCATCCATATTTTCAAAAATTGATTTAAGGAGTGGGTATCATCAAGTTAGGATTGGAGAAGGAGGTGAATGGAACTGCTTTGAAAACCAAAGATGGGTTATATGAATGGCTTGCCATGCCATTTGGTCTATCAAATGCACCAAGTACATTCATGAGACTCATGACACATACACTTAAGGAATTCATGGGTAAATTCATAGTGGTATTATTTGATGATATATTGGTGTATAGTAAGAATATTGAGGATCATTTAGAACATCTTAGGATGCTCGTCTAAAATAGGCGCCAAGAGCGTGGAACTCAAAATTAAGTGAAGTATTGATGCAGAAGAAATCCATGAGAAGAAAGAATGATTATGCAGTGTATTATGAGACAAAAATGGAAGAAAGACTCATAATTGGAGTGTATGTGGATGACATGATCATCACAGGATCAAATTCTCACAAAAGAATCAAGTTCAAAGAAGCTATGAAGAAAGTCTTCGAGATGATCGATTTGGATTCACTAAGTTCCTATTTGGGAATTGGAACAGAGTGAGCAAAATCCTACATTTTGTTATCCCAAAGGTCATACATTGAAAAAAATTTCAATATATTCAGAATGAGTGATTGAAATTTAGTAAAAACACCCATGGAAGTTTGGCTGAAGTTGGAGAAGGACAAAATAGGAGAAGAGAAGAATCTAACACTCTTCAGAAGCCTTATTGGAAGCCTCAAGTATTTAGTGCACACAGGACTAGACATAATGTATAGGGTGAATTATTTGAGTATATTTATGAACAAACAAAATTCAGGGCACATGAATGAAGCAAAGATAATTTTAAGATACATCAAAGGCACATCTTTGTTTGGTCTGAGATATGAGAGAGGAAATAAATATTATATAATTCAGGGTTACAATGAGTGATTTTTTTGCAGGGGATACTGATGATTAGAAGAATACAACTGGTCCAATATTTTTCTTAGGGAATTCAGCCATTGATAACATACAAATTACACGCAAAAATATATGATTATTAATGTAAATTAAGGCATAAACATTCCATTCTTATGCATGTTATCATATTTTAATTTGTCTATCTATCACTCTATGAAAGTTGAATTATAAACTCAAAATGCACTAATTTAGGGATAATCATAGATAATTAAGAAAAAAATGTAAAGACTTGATTATTCCCATCTATATTTGAGATTATAATTAGGTTTTAAATCAAAAATAATAAGAGAAAATAATTTTTATGCACTCATTTATTTTTCTAAGTTTTATTCTCTAAGGGGAATGAGTGAATTTTTTAAATAAAAATTTATTTTCCTGTCATTTATTAAATTTAACTTTTTAAAATGATAAATAATTTAATTTCTGATCCAAAAAAATTTGGATTAATTTGAAGTTATATTTTTCAAAGATATGATACTTATAATTTTTAGGGATTTTCTAGAATTTTTATGAATTTAATTCGATTTATTTTGAATTATAATCAATAAAAAATTATATTTTTATCGCGTGTTGACAGGGCAACAGCCATGGAGCCAACGACAAATATGGTGTCAAGTGGCGGCATATGCGAATGCCATGTGTCACACACATGCATGTGTGTGCGTGTGTGTGCGCTTGTGTGTGTGTGCGTATGTGTGCGCGCATGTGTGATTAATCAAAATAAGCACCCTTTTCAGGATTTATATCCCTTTTATCTGAGGTTTTATTTTATTTTTAAATGAGTTTTGAAGTATTTTCTTTTTTAAAAAATCACGAAAAACGGGAGGTTTACTTACCTGTAGGTGATGACGTGGCGAGCGGACCCAGCGGACGAGCTGACGTGGCGCGCGGGACCACCGCGTGGATGCGACGTGGCACTGAGGCCACGTGGCAGCGCCACGGGTGGCCCGCGCGAGGCGCAGGTGGCGCACAGGGCGCGAACACGTGGCAGGAGGCCACGCGGGTCCACGCGGACGCCCGTGAGGGCGCCACATGGTGAGAGCGGCTGGTGAGTGAAGGGCCCACGGGTTAGTGCCCTGTGCAAAAGCGTTACCGCCCCCCACAATTTAAGCGTGAGTATTTTCTATTTTTCTTTCATGTGGGACTATGTCCCACACGTATCTTACCTTATGCAGGTGACGTGGATGCACAGTGGGCAACGGATTTGGTCAGGACGGCGGAGATCGCGTTGACCTGAGTCCACGCGATCATCAAATCAACACGTGCGTTTAAATGATGAGTAAGTGAAATGATCGAGGGCTTACTTGGTGACACGTGGAGCCGCCATGAGCATCCGATCGTCATCGCGGTTTGATCAAGGATTCATCGGATGTGGCTTCATCGGACGGTCATGAGTTTTTGCAATTCTGGCAATCAGGGAGCACCGTGTGGATCGCGATTGTGATCTTCATCAAACGGTTGGCGTCGCGACTCATCGACACGGTCAGATCTTCATCGAACGGGCGGTGAAAGAGCATCAATCTGATCGCGGTACGATCGCGATCAGACGACCATGATGCTCTCGATCTTTCTGTCACCTTAGAGAAGCATCCGCAGCGTTGGATCCTCATCGAACGGACGACAACCGTGGTTAAGCCTGATCACGCGATCGGACCGCCCACCTTACCTTATCAGATCGGACGTCAGCGATCAATTGTGTCTCACGATCATGGTTCACGATCGCGGCTCGATTGTGGCTCGATCGCCCCGCAATCGGGGCTGATTTATCATGAAATTGAGGCCACGATCACCACCAAGTGATCAATCCGCTCCCACGACCAATCGTGGCCATCAATCCGCTCCCACGAACGGATCAAACGGCCGCAAAAATCGGGCGAAAACTTCCTTTAAAAGCATGTATTCTCCCTTCTTATTTTCTTAACTTTTGATCGATTCGTGAAGTAAATTAAGCAAATTTTGAGGAAGATCTCTAGTTCATCGTGATCCCCCCGCGTTTAGACTTGATTGCGAAGCAATTGGAGCGGGATTGATCACGAATTCCTTCTTGATTTCATCGAATTTTCCCCTTGAATTCCGAACGTCCACGAGGAAGAATCCGAGCAAATTCACTTCAATCCACGAGAATAGAAGCCCCATTCTTGCGGCAATCGGGTTAGTAGTCAGATTCGATCGATTATCAGGAGATAATTTGAGTTTTAATTAGATTTAGAAGTTTAATTTTTCAAATTAGTTCATAGTGTTCTTCATTTTCCCAAATTTTCAGTCCGAAAAATCGCTGATTTTGAAAATAGGATATCTCTTTGATTATAATTCCAAATCACTTGTCAAACCCGAGGATATCTCTGTCAAACCCGAGAATTGAAATTCTTAAAACTTCTTATTTAGCTTCATTATATCATTTCCACTCATTACTGCTCATTTTTACTTATCTAAAACCCCTTTAAAACCTAAGTTTGACCAAGTCAACTCTGCAATTAAACTCAACTCTGCTCTCTATGGATCGGCCTGATACTTACACATTGCTTGATTTTATATCTTATCTTTGTGAGTTCGGTTTTATAAATTTTTTCCGACGTCCGTTCTTGTGTTTTTAGCGATGCACGAAAATGCTTCGTCAAAATGGCGCCGCTGCCGGGGAGCATGCGTTATTGATTTGATTGCTTGATTTCGTGGTTGTATTTAGGTTTCTGTCTTCTGTTGTTTACTGACTTGCAAAGAATTTATCAGACCCATATCAGTGGTGGAAAAGGTATAGTGAGGTGAGATTACCTAAATTTGCCCATTATTTGACAGTTTTGGTGCAAATTTGGTAGTCTATTTTGTGTTTTTCACCTAATCGATACGTCGATATTGATATATCTGAGATTTATCCTCTGTTATCGGTGACAGATCCCCCCGCGTTTAGACTCGATTGCGAAGCAATTGGAGCGGGATTGATCGCGAACTTTCTCCTTGATTTCATCAAATTTTCCCCTTGAATTTCGAAACGTTCGCGAGAAAGAATCCGAGCGAATTCGCTTCAATCCACGAGAATTGAAGTCCCATTCTTGAAGAAATCGATTTAGTAGTGAGATTCGATCGATTATCAGGAGGTAATTTGAGTTGAATTAGATTTAGAAGTTCAATTTCTGAAAATTAGTTCATAGTGTTCTTCATTTTTCCCAAATTTTTGTCCGAAAAGTTACTGATTTTGAAAAATCTGATATCTCTTTGATCATAATTCCAAATCACATGATTTTTACTTTTCATTGGATTTTTTCGCTTTTCATCAGCTTTCCGTGGATAGCAAATTTGTCAAATTCCGAGTTCATTTGACCCTCCAATTTGACGTTTGACCAAGGACCGTTCATCTTTCATCAGAAGCAAACGTTGAGTTTCGGGGTCAATTACGCTTGATTTACAAATCAGAATTTGATAATTTTGGTCTTGTTAGATTCTTCTGCCTTAGCTTTCCATTGACATAGAAATTGCAAGATTTAGATTTCATTTGTCCATTCAATTTGAAGATTTCCTTTCAGGTGTTAATTTCAAGGATTTTCTGATATTTGATTTTCAATAATTCATAGTAAGTCCAATTCTTATCCAAAAATTATGAATTATATACCAATAAATTCCATGTTCTCTCTAGTTTCCAAATATATAATTTTCGTAATTTTCTGACTTTGTTTGATTCTCTAATTTTATAGTACAACGAATGTTGGTCAAAGTCAAAGCTTTGACTTTTACTTTTGACTTTTTTGTGTCAAATCCGAGATTTCAATTCTTAAAACTTCTTATTAGGTCTATTAAACCGAACTCACAAAGATAAGATATAAAATCAAGTAATGTGTAAGTATCGGGTCGATCCACAAAGAGCAGGGTTGACTTTAATTGCAGAGTTGACTTGGTCAAACTTAGGTTTAAAAAGGGGTTTTACAGAAATAAAAATAAAATGTAATGAGTGGAAATGATATAAATAGACCTAATAAGAAGTTTTAAGAATTGAAATCTCGGATTTGACAAAGAAAAGTCAAAAGGGAAAGTCAAAGCATTGACTTTGACCAATAGTAGGTGTACTGTAAAATCAGAGAATCAAACAGAGTCAGAAGATTACAAAAATTATCTATTTCGAAACTAGAGAGAACATGGAATTTATTGGTATATAATTCGTAATTGATGGATAAGAATTGGATTTACTATGAATTATTGAAAATCAAATAACAGAAAATTCCCGAAATTAACACCTCAGAGAAAATCTTCAAATTGAATGAACAAATGAAATCCAAATCTTGTAATTTCTATGTCAATCAAAAGCTAAGAACCAGAGGAATCTAAAAAGACCAAAATTATTGAATTCGGATTTGTAAATCAAAAGTAATTGACCCCGAAAGTCAATGTTTGACTGATGAAAGATGAACAGTCCTTGGTCAAACCTCAAATTGGAGGGTCAAATGAACTCGGGAATTTCGACAAATTTACTATTCACGGAAAGCTGATGAAAAGAAAAATCCAATGAAAATAAAATCAAGAGATTTGGAATTATAACCAAAGAGATATCCTATTTTCAAAATCAGTGACTTTTAGGAAGAAAATTTGGGGAAAAATGAAGAACACTATGTACTAACTTGCAAAATTTAAACTTCTAAATCTAATTAAAACTCAAATTACCTCCTGATAATCGATCAAATCTCACTACTAACCCAATTGCCGCAAGAATGGGACTTCAATTCTCGTGGAATGAAGCGAATTTGCTCGGATTCTTCCTCGCGGACGTTCGGAATTCAAGGGGAAAATTCGATGAAATCAAGGAGAAATTCACGATCAATCCCGCTCCAATTGCTTCGCAATCGAGTCTAAACGTGGGGGAATCATGATGAACTAGAGATCTTCCATACAATTCTCTTAATTCATTCACGAATCGATCAAAAGTTGAAGAACAAGAGAAGAAATACATGGGTTTTTAAAGGAACAATTAGCCCGAAGATTGTGGGCAATTGAGACGGTCGTGGAAGTGAATTTGAGGGGTCGTGGGAGCAATTCTCTGGCACGGCGTTCTGGCTTCAATTCCGCGACGAATCGGCCCGGATTTAGCGGTGAATTGGCCTCAAAAGAAGCCACGATCGCACCAGGATCGGGCCACGATCGTGGTTTGATCGTGATCGTGATCCACCTTGGACGTCATCTGAAGATCGTGGAATCGATTCCACGATGAAGGATCCACGATCGCGGCTTGATTGCGCGCGATCGCACTTCGATCAGACCGCGATCGTGGTGTTCTTCCACGAGTCTTCTACACCGTCAGATTGAAATCTGACGCTCCAGGTATCTTCACGAAGGGAAGAGGATCGCGCTTCACCGTGGCCGTCAGATCGCGATCGCGAGGAGAGTCCACCGCCAGCCATCCCGATTGGTGAAGATCGCGATGAATCTTGGATCAAAATGCAATGACAATCGGGCGCTCCTCGTGGCGCCACATGGCGATCGGTGAGCTCTTCGATTGCGGTCACTTAAGTTGTCCTTTAAGCGCGTGCCTGATTTGGTGATAGTGTGCACTCGGGTCCACGCGATCTTCGCCGTCCTGATCGCATCCGACGTCCGGTGAGCCACCACACGTCCTGCAGAGGTAAGAACCGTGTGGGAGCATAGTCCCACACGGAGAAAAAGTTGGGAAGTAGTGCTCTTAAATAGGGGTGCGCAAAAGTGACTTTAATTGCGTTACCGCCCCCCTCTCTTACCAGGGCCCCACTATACCCGTGGGCCCTCCATATGCAAACCCCCTCCTGCCACGTGGACCCGCGTGGTCGCGTGGCCCCCTGCCACGTGGCTGCGCACTGTGCGCCTCCTGCACCCCACGTGGGCCACCCACGGCTGTGCCACGTGGCCTCTGCGCCGCGTTGCACCCGTGCGGTGGTCCCGCACGCCACATGTCCGCTCGCCACAGGGCCCGCTTGCCACGTCAGCACCCGCAGGTAATAAACCCCCTTTTTCACGATTTTAGTAAAGAAAATATAAAAAAAATCAAATAAAAAATTGAAAAAAGGCATAAAATTTCAGAAATTCATGATTTAAAATATACAACTCCTTTTTAATCCAAATTTTCTCCATTGGATCACAAATTCTTTTCTTTCTAATATCATGTCTTTTAAAATATATTTTGAAAGAAGAAATTAAGATGAATTAGAATAAACTTAAATCATTTCTCACTAAACATTCTAAATCATAAATTCATCTTGAAATTATCCTTTCAAACATTTACTAAAGTAAAAAATCATTCAATACAAGAGATTAAGTTCTATTAATTTAAACTTTACAAAAGATTAATCATCTATTTAGCATGAAATTATCCCTAATTTACGCATAAATATCAACTTTAGTGAAATGACATGCCAACGGAGAAAATTCCTGAAAAGTATGATAACATGCATCATATTCACATAAAATAAGCATGAATATGAGTTAATTAGGATAAGAATTCAAGTTATAACTGCATGTTATCAGTGACTTATTAGTATTATTCTCTTTATTGGTGTGATTTTTGATAGTATGTAGCTTGATGTATCTTTTAGGTGGATTAAGTGAAGCATTTTTCATTTGGACATCATCCTTTTAGTCTCACCCTTTTCTAACATTCTTATATACATATACTTGCTGTTCTGTGATCTTTTTGGCTTTAGATATGAATAGGAATCATAGGAACCGAGGAGGACGACAGGGCCAGCGACCCACGAGGCATACAAGGAATAATCTCTTGTATGATGACTTATTTGCCTCATCTAGAGCTCCAACGGAGGCCTCTAGTGAGTCCCTTCCAGCCATCGCCACACCAGGGCGAGGATAGCCGATAGACGCCCCTCTGCCTGCCGAGATAGTGAGATGACGTCTTAGCAATTACGCAAGACCAGTCGTCCAAAGGCAAACTACGCGAGTCAATGCGCCTCTTCAACGAGGTGCGGATTTTAAAATTGACTCACATATTCTTGGCCTTTTGCCCACTTTTCATGGACAACTGATAAGAACATAAAATATAGTTATAAGCACCTATGAATTGCTCTTATGTAACTCTATTAAACCCTTGAACACAGCATCTCCTCTATTATCTCACAACTTGAAGTTTCTAGAATATTAGTGTATTAAGAGGAATTTATTTTACATGAATTCTGTCTTCTCATTTTCAAGAAGTTCTCAAGAAGAATGGCAGCAAGATCCTCTTATAGAAGTGTTTAAAGGGCTTAGTGGGCTGTCCAAGTCAAAGAATTTAAAGCCCGGCCAAACAATGTGAGCCCAGCCAAGTGGAGATTAGGGAGAATAAAAAGGAAAAAAAGCTGTTTCGGGGAGGCGCTCCTTCTTCTTCCTTTTTTGTTAGCCTCGGCCCGACTCTCCTGCTGCTTCCTTTTTTGTTAGGTTGTTCTTTCTCTCTCCTAGGTTTAGAGTTCCTCCGGCGTTCTTCCCGTCGGAATGTAGTGTAAAATAGGAACGCAGTCCTTCTTGAATTTTAATGGTGTTCTTCTTCTTCACCTTCTCAGCAATATTTTCTCCCTCGTCTTCTTTCTCTCTCTTCTCTCTCTCTCTCTCTCTCTGGCATTCTCTTCCTCGCGTTTTCGACTCCCTTCCTCCATTTTTTTTTAAGTTGTCTCTTCTTCTTCCTCTTCGCTTTCTGCGTCTTTTTCCTTGTAGGATAATCCTCACTCCATTTTCGAAACTCACACATTCTTTCTCTCTCTTTTTCGCTTAGGGTTTTCTCTACTGATCGTTCTTTCTCACATTCTTTTCTTTTCTTCTCTAGATCTTCCTATCTCCCCAGTTTTCCACCTATGTTATTTTTTTCCTATCTCTCGAAGTCCGATTTCATCTCCCTCTTCCGAATTCACTTTTCGTTTTCTGTCTCTCTCACACTTCCTCGCCGGTTACCTCCTCATGTGCGCGCTTTCTCTCCCTAACTTTCTTTCTTTCCCTCTCTCGATTTCACGTTTCCGCTTCATCTGCCGTCTCTCTCTAAGTTTCCCTCTTCAGTGCAATCTCTTCGTCTTCTGCTCCCATATATTTTCTCAAGTATTTCGTGTTTTCTCCATTATCACTTTTTCTAGCATTTCTTCTCGATTTCTCTCTCGTCTTCGATCGTTGCCTCTCCACGATTTCTTATCTCATCGTATTTTTCGGCATTTCCTATCTTTCCCCTTTTTCTCTTTCTTTACAGCCGCTCCAATTCCATATACCTTTCTTTTCTGTCTCAGCTATCTTGATTTTGTGTCCACACTCTCTAAATCTCTCTTTCTATCTACTCCTCTCGCTACCTCTCTCTCTCGCGATTTTTTTCTCTCTCCTGCATTTTTTTCTTCCCTCCCATCTCGTTCTTACCTTTCCGTCCTAGTCTTTTCCGCTAAATCTCTCTCTAAAACCCGCCGTTTCTTCTTCTCTCTTCTTGAGTTTTTTTTCTCTCTCTCCCACGATTCGGCTCCCTTCCTCACGTCTTCTGTCTCACCTTCCCTCTTTTCTTCACGTCTTCCGGTTGCTTTCTTCTTCCGCGATTTCCGTCAAATCTCCTCTCTTCCGCCGCATCATCATTCCTCTCTCTTCTGTTTCTCCTCTTAATCTCTCTCGTGGTCTCAACTTTTTTCCGAATACCCCTCACACACTCTCCGTCACTTGCTTCCTCTTTCCCCCACTAAATTTCGCTTCCTCTCTCTTACCGCATTTCTCTCTCTCGTCCTACCTCTTAATTTTCTTTTCTCTCCCTAATTCACTTCCGCACTCTCGCTCTCTCCTAATTCTCTCTCTCTCCTATTTCTCCTTCTCTCTCCAAATCTTCCCTCACGGTCAATCTCTCCTTTCTCCCACTCAATTATTCTAGCCGCCTCTCTTCCTGCATTTTAATTTTCACTCTCTCTAATCCCTCTCTATCTCCCACTATTTATCTATTTTATCACTCTTTCTCTTTATTTACTACTAGAAAAATCCCTTCTCTAGCTCTTTACTCTCTCCAGTTGCCCCTCCCTCATACTACCTTTCTCTCTTGACTCTCTATCACTCTCATCTTGACCCCCAATATTGATATTGTTGTGCCCTAGAATCCCTGTGGATCGACCTAGAAAGCTATACACCCTACCTAAGTCTATCATTCATAGCTTCCTAGCTTATAAATAGTAAGTTTGTTGGGCTTAAAAACACAACGACTTTGAGCCTATCAACAACCATTGGAGGACCCATATCAACATGTGGATGAGTTCAGCTAGTGTGCGAATTCAACCAGTTCCACAATGTCCCCTTCGAGACGGCCAAGATGCGCTTCTTCCCTTTCTCGCTTAGGGAAAGGGTGAAAGGAGTGGTTTTTCACCTTGGGCCGCGAGTTCGATTCATGGAGAGATATGGAAGATGCATTTTTGCATAAGTACTACTCGGTAGGTAAGACTAGTGCCGTGAGACGCGCCATACGCGAGTTCTCACAAGGGTCGGGTGAGGTTTTTTATGAGGCTTGGGAGAGACTTAGAGATCTCTTGAGACAGTGTCCGCATCATGGTATACCTAAACATGAGATAACTCAGATTTTTTATTATGGTTTAGGTATACCATGATGCGGACACTCAGATTTTTTATTATGGTTTAGGTGCACCTGACATGTACTTGCTTGATGCCGATAGTGGAGGCACGTTCATGAGCAAGTACGAGGATGAAGCCCTCGAGTTGATCGAGTTGGTGGCGGAGAATAACCACCATCATGCGGCTAGATCCTTCAAGGGACGGAACGCTCCCGCTAAGGAGGGATGTTGGATGCGAAAGCGGCAGAGACAGGTATGCTTTTAGATAAGATTGAGAAACAAACGGAAGCCCAGAACTTGATCATGGATTCGCTTAAGATCCGATCGGGTTCTGATGGCCTCGCGCTAGTTTCACATGTTGATGTCTCACCGTGTTCGCATTGCTCTAGTTTTGAGCACGTAGAGCTGGATTGCCCCGTGATGGCAATCCAAGGACAGTTTCCATTTTGGCCAAATCCTACTACATATTCAGGTTTGAGCCAAGCGGGTAGGTCGACCTACCCGAATCAAGGTTATTCTAGTTTTCATAACCCTACTTATGCGCAACAGCGGAGCGGACAGCACACGTCATATCATCAGCCCTGCGGATCTGCGCCGCAGCACATGGGGAACCGGAGGCCGACATCTTTCGCCCCCGGTATTCCCCGAGCAGTCACACCGTCACAGGCTGTCCCACCTCAGGCACCTTCAGTTGACCCCGTCATGAGTGCATTAGCACAAATGATGAGTTAACTGAATGAGGTTAGCGACCGACTCGACCGAGTTGAAGGGGCTAAAGCCCAATGCTCCGATGCTTCTACCAAGCAAAGGAAGGGTAAGCGTGTTGAGTTTATTGATCAATTACCTTCCCAACCTTTGGCCAATCCCAGGAATGTAGGTCAAGCATCGTCGAGCCGCACCCACAATGTGAACGAAGTTCGCATTGACGGTGCATCGGAGGAGGCACACGCAAGGTCTTAGTGGATCCTCATACAGACCACAAGCATCGCAAGGACCCGCTTGAGGAGAGGGACGATCGTCCATCTCCTACGATTATTTCAGAGGAGGACTTCGAGGATGAGGAGGCACCCGATGAGGAGAGTAGGGCAGAGCCCAATCCCGAGGTTTACAAACCTCCGGTGCCATATCCTCAACTTTTGAGCCGGCCTAGAGTCCCTACGAGTGATAGTGATGACACATTATTCGAGGCTTTTAGGCAGGTTACGATCACCATCCCCTTAGTAGACGCCATCCTGCATATTCCATCCTACGCAAAGTTCTTGAAAGGACTTTGCACCCCTACGAAGAAGCCAAAACGTATCCATATGAGTGAGACCATTAGTTCTATCATGCTGAGTACGCTTCCTCGTAAGCGACGTGATCCGGTAGCTCCCATGATTAGTTGTGAGTTAGAGGGTAGGACTTTCACTTGATCTCTCCTCGACACGGGGCCTAGTGTCAATATTCTCCCGAAGGGAGTATATGACATTTGTCCACTTGGCGAGTTGCAGCCATTATTTATCGAGCTGAGCTTAACATATGGATCCGTGAGACGACCTCACTGGCGTGGTGGAGGATGTGATAGTTAAGGTCGAAAACTCCTACTTTCCAGTAGACTTTATAATCGTGGATATGAAATCCACAAAGGACCTGATAACACATAAATCTATGACCTTTAACTCTGAATTTTCATGAGCAATTTGGCTTAAAAGGGATATATTTATGTGTTATTATGATTAAATTGCTTAATTTTGCTTCATTATGCTTCTATGGTATTTCCTGGATTTTATAATATTTAAATATCTCTCTCAGATTATAAACTGTCAAGGAAATGAATTTTGAAAGCAAAATATATCTTTTAGAATTTAAGAAATGTTTTAAATGAATTTTAGGGCATCTTGAGGGCATATGTTTAATTACTCTAACTATTTCTTGCCTATTTATGAGCGTCAGGGGCATATCTACAATTTTTGAAACAACAGAGTAAGTCAGGTAGAAGCCACCAGATCGCGACACGTGTCGCAATCTGGTGGTGGCATTTTTAGTCTAGTTTTCCTTTTATTTTATTTTATTATTATTAATATCATTACTGTTTTGATCTTTGTCGTTTACTCACCATGCAAATGACGTGGATGGCGCCGTCATCTTTGACGTCAAGGAGGAATGAGAGAGCGACATGGCGCTCTCTCATTCGCTGCAAAGTCCTATTATTTTGTCGTTTTGTCTCACTCCTATTTCGTCGTTTTATGCTGTTTCGTTTGCTTACAGGTGACGTGGCGTTTTGTCTGCATTGCGCGCCGTCATTTTTTTGACGGTGAAGAGGAATGAGAGAGCGATGTGGCGCTCTCTCATTCGCCGCAAAAGAGAATCTGCGGCGAGTTATTCGCCGCAGGTTCTCCTCTTCTTCTTCTTCTTCTTCTTCTTTTCTTTTGTCGTTTTGTCCATCTGCGCTTTTGCCGTTTTGTCGTTTTGCCAATTTCGCTTTGTCGTTTTGTCGAATCAAAGCTTATATTAAATTATATTTTATTCCATCGTTACGGAATTTGCTGTTTTGTCGTTTCCTTTCGCGATTTTGTCATTTTCTCTATTTAAAATACTAATTTAAATTCTAACTTACCTGCGCAAGTGAGAGAGGTGAGGGCGCCGTGTTTTTTGACCACGAAGCAAGAATAAGAGAGCGACATAGCGCTCTCTTATTCACGCAGAGGAGAAGCGTGACTTACCTATTTATTTTGTGCTTTTCTCACTTACTTATGCAGGTGACGTGGAGGAAATCTGGCGGTTGGCTCTGCAGTGACGTGGCACGATATCGGGAGTTTGATGAAGGAAGATCACTGACGCTAGAGATCACCCGATCAGATGGCTAGAAATGCTCGAAAAAGAAAGGATGATATCTCATGATCTAGCCGTCCGATCGGGCTGAAATTTTGACGACAAGTTAATCTCAACGTGCTCTTCCCATCTGCACGGTCGAACTTTCCATCAGACTCCCGAAGTTCCCGAAAATCAATCTCAACCGTCGTATTGGGAGGAAGCCCTAACTCCTAAAAGTCCTCCTCCTCCACTCCGAATTCTCTTGTCTTTTGGCTCTCTCTTGACACCAGGTCACCAGCAGGAAAGGGGGAGAAGCTTAGGCCCAAGCTAGGCATCATTGGATGCTCGATTTTGTTCTGGATAAGGAGAACAAGAGGAGATCGACGTCGTAGCGAATCAAGCACCACCCGGATTAGGATTGGCACCAACACGGGGTTTGTGGGAAGATTCTGAGGAGGGATTCTCTTGTAAGCCTTTTCCATGGATAATGTAGGACCTTTTCTTCTATTTTAATCGTAGGTTGTTGCATTTGTTGCCAAAAATCATTCCAAACCATCTCATTCATCTCTTTTCTCCCCTTCATCATTTTCTCACCTTCAATCAATCTCTACCCTTCTAATTCTCATCTCTTCTCCTCTAATTAGATACATAAACATAATCTAACCAATTACATCCATTTTCTCTACAAAATTCCTCTTCTAACTTCTTATATTCTCCACTATAGGAATTCATCCTTTCTTCTACTTTCGTCTCAATCCTCATTACCTAGATTCCCTGAGGATCGACCCTTGCTTACTACTGTCCTAAGTGAGGAATTATAAATGTATTGCATGAATTAGAACACACAACAATGATATAATCAAACCGAGTTTTAGTTCATCAATTGGTGCCGCTGCCGGGGAATCAAGGTGACATTGAGGTTAGTGACTCCTCTTTTCCTTCTTTTCAAATATTTTCTCATCATCTCAGTATAAGATTATTTTAGTGAGAAAATAGGAGAGAAGAGATACAATCTGTAGGAGATCTGAATTCAGTATATGCAAGGAACTAGATGAAGGAAACCTAAGTTGGTTGATCTCAACTCAATAGGAAGATCTTCGAATTCTGAGGAGAGTAATAGCCAAGTTGAGGAAGTCTTTGAGGAAATGGATCAAAATCAGAACCAAGAGAATCGAAATGATAATCAGAGGGAAGAAAGAAAGAAATACAAAGAACATTACACTCCTATAGGAAGCGATGGCTTCACTAAAATCACGACAAATTTGGGAGAAAATGTCAACTTCAAAATAGATGTTTCTTTCTTAAATGCCCTACCTTCATATCATGGCCTTCCTCATGAGAATCCTTATACTTTTTTAGAAGAATTGATAGGTAGATGCTCTCTTTACCATATTCCGGGAGTTTCTCAAGATGTATTGAAGATGAGAATCTTTCCCAAAACTTTGAGAGATAGAGCTAGAGAGTGGTATAAGAATTTAGGCAGGAAATTCGAGAGTTGGAATGAAATAGAGGAGTGTTTTATGAAGAAATACTATACTCTGGGTAGAACTAATCAAGTGAGACAAGAGATACAAGGATTTAAACAAGGGGATTATGAATCGTTTTGTGATGCATGGGAGAGGTTTAGATCTTCAGCTAGGAAATGTCATCATCATGGATTTAGTACTTGGCATTTGATGAATATCTTCTATAATGGACTAAATGAGAATTCTAGGAATAGAGTAGATTATTCATGTGGAGGATCGATCATGGAAAAATATGACGATGAGATTGAAGAGATCATGGAAAAAATAGCTGAAACCGATAGCCACCGTTTGAGCCTAAATCATAATGGTAGGAATGTAGAACCAAAGAGAGGTGGAGTGATTGATGTTCATGGTAAAGAAGCGGAAATCAAGATAGAAAGGAATGAGCATAGGATAAGGAAAATAGAAACTAATATTGAAAAACTAACTAACCTAATGGAAAAATTTGTGACTCATACTAATGTGTCCTAGGTGCAAGAAATTCCTTGTTCTTTGTGTTTGAGCAGGGATCATCATGACGGAGAATGCGCAGCGAGGGAAGAAGTGAATGCCATGAACTATGCACACCCATACAAGCCATGGAATGCACGTGGAAATGAGAACTACAAGGATCACCGGCCACCCTACCCACCTAAACCCTATTCACCTCCTTATAACCTGCCACCTAGACAAACTAATGAATCCAATGTGACTGATTTTCAGGTGATGAAGGCAATGATGGAGCAGTTAACAAAAAGCGTCCATGGAATGAGTGACCAGCTCAAGCTCGAGACAAATCGGATGGACCGGATGGAGGAACATGTTCGCCCACCCATGACAGTCATGGAGAATACTAGAGGTAAAGAAAAAGAAATGAGCTCCAACAAAGGTCAATTTCCAACTCAACCTTCCATTAATCCTAGAAATATATCCTCCATTGAATCGCAAGAGTACTCTCTTTCCAAAGATTCATTAGATGGTTCACCTCAAGACCCTTGTGATAGTGTTCATGCAATTACAAGACTAAGGAGTGGAAAGATATTAGAGGCTCCTATTGAGTGTGATTTAGAGGATAAGAAAAAGGAAATTGAGGAAGAAAATCAAGTAAGTGAGCCTTTAGGGAAAAGATATGAACCCTCGTTGCCTATTGATAACATGTGTACTTGACCTGAAAATTCATGATTTCTCACTACTTTTAAAGCATAGATCATCACATCATAGTTCATGTTATCATGTTTTTATAACATTTTTTTGCATATATCATGAGATTTCACATAAATACTCATTTGTATTAAATTGAGGTTAATCTGATGCATATTTGATGTTTGACCTTTCACAAGGTCAAACTATTATAAACTAACCATATTTTGTTGAGTTTCTTATGTGTAGGTTCTAAAATTAGCAAAGAAGGAAGATTGAGAAGAAAGAAATGGAGACCCAAATGCCTATTATGAGGCTAACCCTTCTTATATTTTTTGAATTGCTGTTGATTTCAGAAGAAAGAGGGCTCAAAAAGGAAGACAATGGCAAAAATTTCACCCCAATCTGATTTATATATTGGGAGATAATGCATTTTGAAATTGGGGGTATTTCTGTAATTACTGACAACTTCTCTTACGATATTTTGAGTTTTTTTTTAAGTGCAGGAGGGGCAGTTTCGTCTTTTGCATGCTTAACCTATAGAAATTATAAAAACACAGACCGGGGGAAGAAGAACGGACGGTTCTTCTTTAGGTTGCTCCTAGCAGAGGCTAGCCGGAGGAAATCGAGCGCCGATTGGGGAACGTCCGCGAATCAAGCGTCGATTCTTGTGAATTTCTTTGCACTTCGATTGCTCTTCGTGTCGGAAGCAACACGCCTAGCCTGGGCGAAATGTACGGGCTCTCAAATGAGAAACTGAAGCCGAAGCATCAAATTGCATTGGTTTGATTGCGTTAATTAGGTTAGAAACACTTTATTCTTCAACTGGACCGTGAATCTCTGTTTTGGAAAATCAAACTTATGATGTTTTTTTTAGTTTCTTGAAATTTCTATTTTTAACAATTTAGAACTTCAACGATCTTGATCCTTTCTCATCAATTTCGGTATCAATCTTTCTTCTACAGCCAATCTATCACCTTCTCTAAAGATAAAAATAAGAATCGAGCTTCCAATCGGGCTTATGACTTTCTACAGATTTCGGAAATCATAATCTGGATTTTCGAAATCTGTAGATTATGATTTCTTGTTTTTTTTCAAATCTTGAAAAACCTATTTCTACAGATTTCGAATCTTGAACTCTCTTGATCCTTTCTAATCATTTTCTATATCAATCTTTCTTCTACCGCCAATCTATCACCTTCTCTAAAGATAAAAAAATAAAATCAAGCTTCCAATCAGGCCTATGACCTTCTTCTCCATGGAATCGACCTCAAATTACCTCTATACTAGTCTTAATCGTAAATTTAGGAGTTCGAGAATTTTCTTTGATACGCAACCTCATGTTTCAACGATCGTGAGGTATACGATAATCACCTATCAGCCACTTATACCCTTTCCCGAAGCTTTGAAATCCTCCAAACCTCCCAGTGAAGCAAATAGACTCATAGAATCATTTAAAGAAGTTAACATAACTATACCTTTAGAGGAAGCCATTAGGTACATACCAAGATTCTCTAAGTATGTGAAGCAATTATGTACACCTCAAAGGAAAACCAATCGGATCAAGCTTCCCGAGAGCGTTAGTTCTATAATTCTAAATAAATTACCGGTGAAGAGGAAAGATCTGGGGCCACCATTAATTACATGTGATATTGGGGGAACACAATTTTCACGGTCCTTGTTAGATTCGGGAGCTAGTGTCAACCTTATCCCTAAAGCTCTATACGATAAATATAAGTTTGTTGAGATGCAACCTATTAATGTAGAGCTTCAATTAGCTGATGGTTCTACTAAGAAGCCAAATGGGGAGCTCATTAATGTGATGGTTAGGGTAGACCAATGTGTCTTCCCCGCTGATTTCATCGTCGCTAAAATAGAAGTACCCGATAATCTCACTAGGGCACCTATTATCTTAGGTAGAACGTTCTTAGCTACAGCCCGAGCCATAACCGATTGGGAAAAAGGGAAAACTATTCTTATGGTAGGAGAAGAAAGTGTAGAGCTCAACATCTCTAGATTGATGAAGTACCCTACTAGTAGTCATGAGGATATGGGAGCCTTGGATTTATTAGAGGATGAGTTTGATTTTAGAGAGGATATCCTCGAAATTTGTGGAGTAGACCTAGTAAATGAATCTCTAGATGCTAAAGATCCATTTGAGGTAGAGATTAAGCCACTGTCATACGCCCTAAAAATATTTTTTTAGGCCCTAGAAACACATTACCCGTCATAATCTCCTCTTCCTTAACGAGTAGTCAAGAAGAAGACCTAACGAGGGTAT
Source organism: Lemna minuta (assembly GCA_024174645.1). Lineage (NCBI taxonomy): Eukaryota > Viridiplantae > Streptophyta > Magnoliopsida > Alismatales > Araceae > Lemna > Lemna minuta. The sequence goes on along the minus strand of CM044103.1, from coordinate 22,815,681 downwards.
TAAAAGAGTATAGAGCAGCAATAGGTTGGTCATTTGATGATATAAAAGGAGTGCCTTCCAGCATATGTGAACATCTAATCTTTATTCAGGAAGGATCTAGACCTACTAGGGAACCTCAAAGGCGATTGAACCCAAACATGATAGAAGTATTGAAAGGGGAGATTCTTAAGTGGCTTAAGGGAGATGTAATCTATGCTATTTCGGATAGTTCATGGGTAAGCCCAGTGCATATGGTCCCTAAAAAATCAGGAGTAACAGTAGAAAAGAATGAAAAAGGGGAAGAGGTACAAACAAGGTTAGTTACTATTTGGCGGGTATGTATAGATTATCGAAAACTAAACCTTGTAACCAAAAAAGACCACTATCCCTTACCTTTTATGGACCAAATCTTGGAGAAACTTGCTGGTCAAAATTACTTTTGCTTCCTTGATGGTTACTCGGGTTACAACCAAATTAATATTCACAAAGACGATCAAGAAAAAACCACTTTCACTTGTCCATTAGGTACTTATGCCTTTAGACGGATGCCCTTCAGACTTTGCAATGCACCCGCTACATTTCAAAGATGTATGAATGCTTTGTTTGCAGACCTAACTGAGGATGGACTGGAGATCTTCATGGATGATTTTTCTGTTTTTGGAATAACTTTTGAATCGTGTTTGCAGAAATTGATAGAAATATTTAAAATTTGCATCCAAAATAATCTTGTGCTAAGTTGGGAGAAATCTTATTTTATGGTGCAGGAAGGGATAGTTTTGGGACACAAAGTGAGCAAGCCTGGGCTGGAGGTAGACAAGGCCAAAGTTGAAGTGATCAAGTGTCTTCCTCCACCCAACGACCTAAAGAAACTTAGAGGGTTTCTCGGCCATGGGGGCTTCTATAGGAGATTTATAAAAGATTTTGCTAGGATTGCTAAACCATTAACTAACCTCCTATCTAAAGACGCAGATTTTGTTATTAGTGATGATGCTCTTCATGCTTTTGATGAGATTAAGGATGCTCTTATTAAAGCCCCCGTTTTGTAGGCACCTAGTTGGGGCCTTCCTTTTGAGCTAATGTCTGATGCATCCGACTTCGCGGTAGAAGCAGTTTTGGGGCAGCGCGTTGATAAGAAGCCGGTGGCCATCTATTATGCTAGTAAGACCTTAATGGATGCTCAGGTGAATTATTCTACTATTGAAAAGGAATTACTAGTTATAGTATTTGCTTTAGAAAAATTTAGGTCTTACTTGTTAGGTACTAAAGTCATTGTATATACCGATCATTCCGCTTTGAAATTTCTTTTTAAAAAAAGAAGAAGCTAAACCTAGGTTGGTTAGGTGGGTTTTATTGCTGCAAGAGTTTGATATTGAGATCAAGGATAAGAAAGGGAATGAAAATGTAGTTTCTGATCACTTATCTAGGCTGATCATAGATGACCATCCTCCTTCTCCAATTAGAGATACTTTTCCCAATGAACACATACTAGCAGTCCAAGTTAGGTCAATGACATGGTATGCACACATAGTTAATTATCTTGCCACCTGTAAAATACCCATAGACTGGGATTACAATGAAAGGAAGAGATTTTTTAAATTGTTACCACATTACTATTGGGAGGAGTCCGAATTGTTCATCTTAGGTTCAGACCAAATATTTAGAAGATGCATCCCCGAGGAAGAGCAATTAGAAATTCTTAAGGCATGTCATTCATCATCTTATGGAGGTCATTATTCATCTAAGATTACAGCATCTAAAGTCTTGCAAAGTGGGTTTTATTGGCCAAATTTATTTAGAGATGCCCATGATTTTTATTTGAAATGCTTAGAGTGCCAAGCCTCCATTAATATTGACAAAAGGGATCACATGCCCCTTAAGCCTATTATAGAAGTTGAAATATTTGATCTCTCGGGAATTGATTTTATGGGTCCTTTTCCTAATTCTGATGGGTATGAATATATTTTGTTGGCAGTAGTCTATGTATCTCGATGGGTAGAAGCAATTCCCACACGAACTAGTGAGGGAAGAGTGGTCATTAGATTCCTTGAGCAGAATATCTTTTGTAGATATGGATGCCCTCGAGCTATAATTAGTGATGGGGGAGCTCACTTTAATAATTATCAGTTTAGGAATTTTGCTCAAGAGATATGGAGTGCAGCATAGAATGACTAGCCCTTATCATCCCCAATCCAATGGGCAAGTAGAGAATTGTAATAGAGAAATCAGGAAGATTTTAAAGAAGATTTGTAAGTTTGATGGAAAAGATTGGTCAAGGAAAATTTTCGATGCATTATGGGCTTATAGAACAGCATATAAAACCCGTTTAGGAATGTCCCCATTCCGATTGGTTTTTGGTAAAGCATGCCATCTTCCCGTAGAACTAGAGCATAAGGCATATTGGGCCACTCGACAATTAAACTTGTCTATGGATGAAGCCGGAAAGAAAAGAATTCTCGATTTGCATGAACTCGCTGAGATTAGAAATGAAGCTTATGAGAATTCAAACATTTATAAAGAAAAAATGAAAGCCTTCCATGATAAACATTTAAGGCGGAGAGAATTTCATGTCAATCAAAAAGTATGGCTCTATAATTCTAGACTTAGACTCTTTCCCGGTAAACTCAAATCACGGTGGGATGGTCCTTATATTGTGGTTAAAATTTTTGACTGTGGTGCTGTTTTACTTTGTGATCCAAAGACAAGACAACAATTCAAGGTGAACGGGGAAAGGCTTAAGCCATATCTAGAGAATGAAGCATTGCAACCTCCGGTGGAGATTGGTCTTAAGGAACCGGGTCATAGCGTAGATGATCCGATGCAGTCCACTCCTCTAACTAATTAGCTTTCTTTTAATTTATTTTCTTTTACTTTCCTTCTTACTTTTATGCATTTTACAAAAAAAAACGCATTATTATCTAGTTTCAACTCTGTCCTTGTGTATGATCAGACCATCTTCTTGTGTTTCTTGTAGGTGAAAGGAATCTGTAACTAGAGCCATAGGAAGAACTATAGTATGCACCGGCTTGTCTATCCTTCAAACAGGTTCACGCGCCAAAATCTTCTTTAGCGGTTTGAAAATTTTCTTCCTTAAATATTTCTATTTTCTTTCATGCATTGAGGGCCATGCATATGCAATTGAGGGGGGGCACATTTTCTGCTGATTTTTAGAAAATTTTCTGTTTCTTTTATGCATGATGCTGAAATGGAGGAATGCTCATCACAAAAATACTCACATGCTAATAAACCAGACTTAAGTAGCCTTCCATTTTGAAACCTTGGAACAAGGGTGGGCAGGTAGAGCTTTGGAGAGTATCGAGAGAATTGGCGAGAAATCAAAGCCATTGGGGGCGAGTGACCTCTCTAGGATCTAACGGGTGCAAAAGATGAGACAAGTTGCTATGATGTGAATTGATTAGTTTTGATTGAGAGAGAATAGGACTTCCTCCCCGTATTCCACTCAAGCCGATCCTACTTAGTTTAGGGTTTCCATTGTTATTTTCTTCTTTCGAAGAGTGTGATATTCGTGGCATAGAAATCGTAAAATTTTCCTTGGTCCACATCCATTTTGTCCATGATCATTCTCATTCACCTTCAGTCATGATGGCACTTCTCTCCAAACACCTCCAGTTACCATTATCATTATATCCCACCTATTCTCTTCCCTTTCCTTATAGAATAATTTTGGAAAGCTCTTCTGCATTCCTCCATCCTCTGCACCTTTTTCGTCATTTCTCTTCTCGTCTACATTGTGTTGCAAAAAAAAAAAAAAGGGAGTATGCGAGTAAACACTTCGCTTCATCCTCTGCACCCCTCTATTCACTGCCTTGAGTCTTTCATGTTCCTTTTCCTCAAGTTATCTGTTAAATGTCATAATTCTCCCACTTTTCCTTCTATCATCTTCTTCTTGACTTTTCATCACATCATTTGCTCCACTGAGTAATAGTTGCCTTGTGATGTATTCAAGTTTACAAAGTGTTTAAAGATTCTGTCATAAAAAAAAAATTAAAAAAAAAAGAATTAGTGATGTATTTGTTTCGCAATCTTGAAAAATCATCGGGATGACTCACTCATGTTCCGATGTCCTCCATCATTTGTTCTTAATGGCGTCACTATGAACAAGTCCTCCCACCATCTATCTCTTTCTATTTCACTGTTAGTGTCATGATCATTTTGAAGTGATTCCCACATATTTTCCTTCTAAAAAAAAAAGAAAAAAAAAAGAAAAAAAGAAGAAGGAATGTTCTTTACTATCGTCATTTCTACTCCATCACCACACATCCCATTCAAGTCTCCCATCTTTCTTTCCATTCACTCATTTCATCTTTCTACCCACTCATCTTCATCACAATCATCTTTATCGATTAGTAGCCTCACACCACCATCTCCTCTCTTATACTCCTGCCACTAATCACCTCTCCGAGAGGATTGCCATCTTGTTTGAAGTTTATCCTTGTGCCGCACATTATTCACTTTTCATCTCATATCCATCTTTGTGCACTTTTCTATGCTATTTCCTTCATGACACTCTTCCTAGGGAGAGAAGAAAAGGGGAGCCCTAATGCTAGGTAGCTAGACTAAGAGAGAGGGAAAAGTGAGAGATGATATGAGGAGGGGGTAAGGAACATTCCTTAGATTGAGTGTGAGCATCATTCATGTCATAGCACAAGCTCTAGGTCTTTTTCTCACCAAACACGTAGGGGACTTAGTGGGGGTGACTCCATTTCGATGGCTTTGTCATAAACGATTTGATTGGTATTCTTGCCCTTGCCTATTCTTGCCCAAGGTTGGAAAGTGGAAGAATTACATAAGTGTCATCAGAATAAGCAATGCTGGTTTTTTTAGTCTAGGTTTCTTTTTATTTTATTTTATTATTATTATTATTATTACTGTTTTGATCTTTGTCGTTTACTCACCGTGCAGATGACGTGGATGGCACCATCATCTTTGACATCAAGGAGGAATGAGAGAGCGACGTGACGCTCTCTCATTCGCTGCAAAGTCCTATTATTTTTTCATTTTGTCTCACTCCTATTTCGTCGTTTTATGCTGTTTCGTTTGCTTACAGGTGACGTGGCGTTTCGTCTGCATTGCGCGCCGTCATTTTTGACGGTGAAGAGGAATGAGAGAGGGACGTGGCGCTCTCTCATTCACTACAAAAGAGAATCTGCGGCAAGTTATTCGCCGCAGGTTCTCCTCCTCCTCCTCTTCTTCTTCTTCTTCTTTTCTTTTGTCGTTTTATCCATCTGCGCTTTTGTCGTTTTGCCAATTCCGCTTTGTCGTTTTGTCGAATCAAAGCTTATATTAAATTATATTTTATTCCATCGTTATGGAATTCGCTGTTTTGTCATTTCCTTTTGCGATTTCGTCGTTTTCTCTAATTAAAATACTAATTTAAATTCTAACTTACCTGCGCAAGTGAGACAGGTGAGGGCGCCGTCTTTTTTGACCACAAAGAGAGAATAAGAGAGCGACGTGGCGCTCTCTTATTCGTGCACAAGAGAAGCGTGACTTACCTATTTATTTTGTCCTTTTCTCACTTACTTATGCAGGTGACGTGGAGGAAATCTGGCAGTTGGCTCTGCAGTGACGTGGCACGATATCGGGAGTTTGATGAAGGAAGATCACTGACGCAAGAGATCACCCGATCAGATGGCTAGAAATGCTCGAAAAAGAAAGGATGATATCTCATGATCTAGCCGTCCGATCGGGCTGAAATTTTGACGACAAGTTAATCTCAATGTGCTCTTCCAATCTGCACGGTCGAACTTTCCATCAGACTCCCGAAGTTCCCGAAAATCAATCTCAACCGTCGTATTGGGAGGAAGCCCTAACTCCTAAAAGTCCTCCTCCTCCACTCCGAATTCTCTTGTCTTTTGGCTCTCTCTTGACACCAGGTCACCAGCAGGAAAGGGGGAGAAGCTTAGGCCCAAGCTAGGCATCATTGGATGCTCGAGTTTGTTCTGGATAAGGAGAACAAGAGGAGATCGACGTCGTAGCGAATCAAGCACCACCCGGATTAGGATTGGCACCAACACGGGGTTTGTGGGAAGATTCTGAGGAGGGATTCTCTTGTAAGCCTTTTCCATGGATAATGTAGGACCTTTTCTTCTATTTTAATCGTAGGTTGTTGCATTCTTTGCCACAAATCATTCCAAACCATCTCATTCATCTCTTTTCTCCCCTTCATCATTTTCTCACCTTCAATCAATCTCTACCCTTCTAATTCTCATCTCTTCTCCTCTAATTAGATACATAAACATAATCTAACCAATTACATCCATTTTCTCTACAAAATTCCTCTTCTAACTTCTTATATTCTCCACTATAGGAATTCATCCTTTCTTCTACTTTCGTCTCAATCCTCATTACCTAGATTCCCTGAGGATCGACCCTTGCTTACTACTGTCCTAAGTGAGGAGTTATAAATGTATTGCATGAATTAGAACACACAACAATGATATAATCAAAACCAAGTTTTAGTTCATCAGGACCTCACCGACTCTCCCATCATACTATGAAGACCATTTTCAGCTACCGCGAAAGCGATCACCGATTGGGGCAAGGGGGAAGTTATTTTTCATGTTGGAGATAGCACGATGAAAGGTAAGCATCAACAAGTTGATGCGACATCCTTCACACGAGTTCGATGCGGTAGGCGCCATCGATATCTATGAGGATACAGAGATCTCGAGTTGTATTGAGGAGACAATGGCAGCTATTGAGGATAGGAGCTTCGAGGAGCCCGAGGATGATCCATTTCCCTCCGGCGAGACGACACCTGAGCTAAAACCGCTACCTTAGACGCTGAAGTATGCTTTTCTTGATCATCATAGTGCTAACCCCCTTATTATATCCTCGCAGCAAGATCACGACCAAGAGGAGAGACTATTGCCGGTCTTGCGAGCGAGGAAGGAAGCAATTGGATGGAACTTGTCGGACCTTAAGGGAATTGATCCCTCTTTGTGCACGCATAGCATTTTCCTAGAGGAGGACGCTCGTCCCTCTAGAGAGGCACAAAAATGGCTCAACCCTAAGGTATGGGATGCCGTTAAGGATGAAATCCTTAAATGGCTTAATACAGGTATCATATATCCCATCTCCGACAGTCCATGGGTCAGTCCGGTGCATGTTGTCCCCAAGAAGGCTGGGATCACCTTGACGACAAATGACAAGGGCGAAGAAATTCAGACGCGTCTTCCGACAAAGTGAAGAGTATGCATCGACTATCGGAAGCTTAATGCGGCGACAAAGACGGACCATTTCCCCTTGCCATTTATTGACCAAATTCTTCACAAGCTTTCAGGTCAAGGATTTTATTGCTTCCTAGATGGCTACTCCACGCATAATCAGATAGCTAGACACCCCGATGATCAAGAGAAGATGACGTTTACATGTCCATTTGGCACATATGCATTTCAGCGCATGCCATTTGGACTATGTAACGCCCCTGCCACATTTCAGAGGTGCATGATGGCCATCTTCTCCGATTTTATAGGAGAGAGCATGGAGGTCTTCATGGACGACTTCTTAGTTTTTGGGCCTAGTTTTGATGCGTTCTTGGAGCACTTAACGCAAATCCTCGACGTTTGCGTTAAGAAATGCCTAGTTCTTAGTTGGGAGAAGTCCCACTTCATGGTGTGAGAAGGTATAGTGCTTGGACATTTAGTTTCAAGGAAAGGCTTGGAAGTGGACAAGGCCAAGGTTGAGATAATCCAAGACCTTGCACTCCCTACGTCGATAAGGGAACTTAGAAGTTTCCTAGGGCATGTCAATTTTTATCGTCGCTTTATTCAGGATTTTGCTAAAGTTTCAAAACCACTGACTTCTCTTCTTTGCAAGGAAAATGAATTTATAATTGAGGAAGAAGGGAAGCATGCCTTTATGCAGCTGAAGCAAGCTTTAGTGGAAGCGCCTATTTTACAAAGTCCTAATTGGGACTTACCTTTTGAGATTATGTGTGATGCTTCTGATTTTGTAGTGGGCGCGGTTTTGGGGCAACGAATTGAAAAAAAGCCGATCGCCATATGTTACGTGAGCAAGACACTAGCCGACGCTCAACTTAACTACACGACTAAGGAGAAGGAGTTGTTAGCAGTAGTCTTTGCTTTGGAGAAGTTTCGGCCTTATATCTTGGGCATCAAGATCATTGTCTATACGGACGATGCCGCATTGAAGTATTTGCTGTCCAAGAAAGAGGCCAAACCGCGACTGATTAGATGGGTTCTCCTCCTTCAAGAATTCGATTTGGAGATCAAGGACAAGAAGGGAAGTGAGAACTCGGTGGCTGATCATTTTTCTCGACTCCACACAACTTCTTCAAGTGAGATTTGTGATACATTTCCCGATGAGCAGCTCCTCGCCGTTGTGACAAAGGTACCTTGGTTTGCGCATATTGTTAATTACTTAGTCACAAAATCTATCCCCGATTATTGGAACATGCATCCAAAGAAGAAATTTGCGTATGATGTTAGACATTATTTTTGGGAAGAACCCCAATTGTTCCTTGTAGGGGCTGATCACATTACTCGGCGATGCGTTCCGGAGGAGGAACATGAGCATATTCTAGCGATGTGTCACTCATCTCTATGTGGAGGACATTTTGCGTCGAGGAAGACAGGAGCGAAGGTGCTACAAAGTGGCTTCTATCCGCCAACTCTATTCAAGGATGCGATCAAGTATTGCAAGGAGTGTCTGAAGTGCCAATCCGCATTGAACATCTCAAAGCGAGATGAAATGCCCTTGCAAACCATCCTTGAGGTAGAAATTTTTGATCTTTGGGGGATTGATTTTATGGGGCGATTTCCACCGTCGGAGGGCAAGGAGTATATTATTGTAGTGGTGGACTATGTGTCCAAATGGGTCGAGGCGATACCGATGAGGAAAAACGATCATCGAGTGGTTAATAAGTTTATTGTTAACAATATATTTTCTCGATTCGGTTGTCCTAGATCTATTATTAGTGATGGTGGATCTCATTTTATTAACTCTCATTTCAGTAGTTTACTTAGGAAATATGGATTTCATCATCGCGTCACGACCCCGTATCACCCCCAAGCAAATGGCCAAGTAGAAGTCAGCAATAGAGAGGTCAAGAACATATTGAAGAAGATCATTCGCACGGATGGAAGAGATTGGACAACAAAGCTACCCAATGCTCTATGGTCCTACCGCACCGAATTCAAGACACCCATTGGGATGTCTCCTTTTAAGCTCATTTATGGCAAGCCTTGCCACCTCCCCGTCGAGTTAGAGCATAGAACATATTGGGCCATTAAAAAGCTCAATCTATCTCTTGATCAAGCTGGAAAAGAAAGAAATTCAACAGCTCCAAGAACTTCGGAATGAGTCATATCAAAATGCGGAGATTTACAAAGCCAAAAAAAAGCCTATCATGACAAGCACATTAATAGGAAATCTTTTCATGTTCATGACAAGGTATGGCTTTATAATTCTCGTCTTAGACTCTTTCCAGGGAAATTGCGCTCAAGGTGGGATGGTCCATATGAGATCCTTGAAGTGTATGATAATGGAGCTGTCTTGATTTTAGATCCCAAGGCTCAAAATTCCTTCAAGGTAAATGGACATAGGTTGAAGCCATACATTGGAGAAGAAGGACCTCCACCTTCTCATAGTGAAGAGCTTCAATCCCTTGAGATCTCAGCCACTAGTTAGTCGTTGGAGTGAGTTACGTTTAGCTAAAGACGTAAAACTTAGCGCTTGTTGGGAGGCAACCCATCTTTATTTTATTTTTGCATTTATTCTCTACTTTTGTTCTTGTTTTAGCATTTCTTTTTACTTTTATATTTTCTGTTTGCTTTGATGTTTTCTGTTGCCTCTTTTTAAGTTTCTTAGGTACTAAGGAGAAGGGAACATAAAAAGAAGAAATTCCGCTCCAACGCAACTCCAAACATGAAGAGAAGAATGCAACCAATGCAAATTCTCGCTAAGTTTTTCTTTTCCCTTCTATATCTCTTTTGCTTTTACTAATGTTCCATGCCATGTATATTGATTGTCATCATTTTTTTCATGAGAATGTTGAGTTTTATTGAGGACAATAAAAGGAATAAGCAAGGGGGGGAGTTTTCTAGAAAACTTAAAATTTTTCAAAATTTTTGTATTTCTTCATTTAGTATTCTATGCATGATCTGATTTTTAAACATGTGAACAGCAACATAATCTTTTCAAAAACACATAAAATAGAAAAGCATAGAGTACATTAACACCTCCACTTGTTTAGAAAATTGTAGGAAGAGCAACCTTAAGTGTATGTTGAGGAGATGGTAGAGTCGATGGAATTAGGGATCTAGGTATTCCTTTGGGGAGCCATAAAATCCAAACTAAGGATGTACTCAAGCTCATAGTATGATTTTTTCAAAACTTTATATACTTCTCATCCACTCATTCTTCTTTCTAAACTTTGAGTTAATGACTCCTTGCACACACATCCTTCCGCTTTCCATAGCAAGTCGTAGCCTATATCATCCTTTTGTTGGCACTAATATTATTGACATAGTGAAGCTCCCTGATCCATAGAGATACCAAAACCTCTTCCGGGGAATAAGCCGCATGTCTACTAAGGACGACACATGGGTAGGATAAGCACCATGAAATGAATTATGTTGTTTTTCAATAAAGTTGCATAAAAAGCCTTGAAAATTTCTAATTCTGAATTCTCTAATCTCCTTCTTCAAAAAGGCTTGCAGAAAGTAGAATTAGGATGAATAAAATAGAATTAGAAAGAAAATAAAAATACAAAAAAATAGAATTAGGATGAAAAGAAGAAAATTAAAAAAAAAAGTAGAATTAGAATGGTAAGCTACCTCCCATGTGTTTTAGCCGACTCTATCTTTATAGCTACTATGTATAAAAGGATGATGCTTGTTTCTACTTCTTGTGCCCTTATCATTCATGTCCATAGTGCAAGGAGGAGGCGACGATTGGTTTGGTATGATGAATTTTTAATTATGTATATTTCTAGTAGTATGTAGAGCAAGAGCATTATTAGTTTATTTGGTGGATTAAAGTGTTTGCCGGAGGAATGCCTTGATCTTGAGTTTCTAGTACATTACATTCTTCTTGGCATCATTTAAGGTAGAACATTCATTTCAGATTCTATCAATGCTTAACCCATTGTTTTCTAAGCTTGTTAGTCCTATTTCATCCTTTTTCTCTTTCCATTGCTAAGGGACTAGCAATGATTTAAGTTAGGGGGTGTGATAACATGCATTTATAACTTAAATTCCTATCCTAGTTCACTCATATTCATGCTTATTTTATGAGAATACGATGCATGTTATCATACTTTTTAGGAATTTTCTCCATTGGTATGTCATTTCACTAAAGTCAATATTTATGCATAAATTAGAGATAATTTCATGCTTAATAGATTATTACTCTTTTGTTAAGTTTAATTTAATAGAAGTTAATCTCTTTTATTGAATGATTTTGACTTTTAGTGCATGTTTTGAAGGATAATTTCAAGATGAATTTATAATTGAGAATAGTTATGAAGAAATGAGTTAAGTAAAGTCTAATTCATCTTGATTTCTTCTTTGAAAATATATTTTAAATGACATAATATTAAAAAGAAAGAAATTTGTGATCCAATGGAGAAAATTTGGATTAAAAAGAAGTTGTATATTTTAAGTTATGAATTTTGAAATTTATGTCCCTTTTTCTGATTTTTATTTGATTTTTAAATGAATTTTGAAGTATTTTCTTTCTTAAAAAATCACGAAAAAGAGAGTTTACCTACCTATAGGTGATGACATGGCGAGCGGGCCCATCGGACGAGCTGACGTGGTGCGCGGGATCAACGCGTGGATGCGACGTGGCACTAAGGCCACGTGGCAGCGCCACGGGTGGCCCGCACGAGGCGCAGGTGGCGCACAGGGCGCGGACACATGGCAGGAGGCCACGCGTGTCCACGCGGGTCCACGCAGACGCCCGTGCGGGCACCACTTGGCGAGAGCTGCTGGTGAGTGAAGGGCCCACGGGTTAGTGGGCCCTGGTTAGAAGATTGGGGCGGTAACGCAAATGCATTACTGCCCACCACAATTTAAGCGTGAGTATTTTCTATTTTTCTTCCGTATGGGACTATGTCCCACATGTATCTTACCTTATGCAGGCAACATGCATGCACAGTGGGCGTCGGATTTGTTCACGACAGCGGAGATCGCGTGGACCCGAGTCCACGCGATCATCAAATCGCGTGGTGACACGATCAAGGGCTTACCTGGTGACACATGGAGCCGCCATGAGCATCCGATCGTCATCGCAGTTTGATCAAGGATTCATCGGATGTGGCTTCATCGGACGGTCATGATTTTTTGCAATTCCGGCAATCGGGGAGCACCGTGTGGATCGCTATTGTGATCTTCATCAAATGGTTGGCGTCGCGACTCATTGGCACGGTCAGATCTTCATCAAACGGGCAACGAAAGATCATCAATCTGATCGCGGTACGATCGCGATCAGACGACCATGATGCTCTCGATCTTTCTCTCACCTTAGAGAAGCTTCCGGAGCGTTGGATCCTCATCGAACGGATGACAACCGTGGTGAAGCCTGATCGCGCGATCGGACCGCCCACCTTACCTAATCAGATCAGACGGCAGCGATCAACTGTGTCTCAGGATCGTGGTTCACGATCGCGGTTCGATCGTGGCCCGATTGCCCCACAATCGGGGCTGATTTACCATGAAATTGAGGCCACGATCACCACCAAGTGATCAATCCGCTCCCACGACTGCTCGTGGCCATCAATCCGCTCCCACGAACGGATCAAATGACCGCAAAAATCGGGCAAAAATTCCTTTTAAAAGCATGTATTCTCCCTTCCTATTTTCTTAACTTTTGATCGATTCGTGAAGTAAATTAAGCGAATTTCGAGGAAGATCTCTAGTTCATCGGTATCCCCCCGCGTTTAGACTCGATTGCGAAGCAATTGGAGCGGGATTGATCACGAATTCCTTCTTGATTTCATCGAATTTTCCCCTTGAATTGTGAATGTCCACGAGGAAGAATCCGAGCAAATTCGCTTCAATCCACGAGAATTGAAGCCCCATTCTTGTGGCAATCGGGTTAGTATTGAGATTCGATCGATTATCAGGAGATAATTTGAGTTTTAATTAGATTTAGAAGTTTAATTTTTCAAATTAGTTCATAGTGTTCTTCATTTTCCCAAATTTTCAGTCCGAAAAATCGCTGATTTTGAAAATAGGATATCTCTTTGATTATAAATCCAAATCACTTGAATTCCGTGATAGCAAATTCATCGAATTCCGAGTTCAATTGGCCCTCCAATATGACGTTTGACCGAGGACTGTTCATCTTTCATCAGAAGTCAAGTGTTGACTTTCAGGGTCAATTACTTTTAATTTAAAAATCAGAATTTGATAATTTTGGTCTTGTTAGATTCCTCTAGTTCTTAGCTTTCCATTGATATATAAATTGCAAGATTTAGATTTCATTCGCTGGTCAATTTGAAGATTTCCTCTGAGGTGTTCATTTCGGGAATTTTCTGATATTTGATTTTCAATAATTCATAATAAATCCATTTCTTATCCAAAAATCACGAATTATATATCAATAAATTCCATTTTCTCTCTAGATTCAAAATATATAATTTTCGTAATCTGTTGACTCTGTTTGGTTCTCTGATTTTACAGAACACCTATTGTTGGTCAAAGTTAATGCCTTGACTTTGACTTTTGACTTTTCTTAGTCAAACCCGAGAA